>JAVYIG010008906.1:0-84134 GCA_035222895.1 Strongylocentrotus droebachiensis | reverse complement strand
GTTTAATACTGGTATTTTGGTAGAGAAATGACTTGAACTTTGTGATGTCAATGTGCACTGGACACAGTGCAGAATGCAGGAAGTTGTACATGTATAGCAGTGTCATGTGATAATGAGTTCTCTGCAGAACTATTTCATTTCACTTCCTCAATTGTTTTGTCTTCTTGCTTCACAGCTTGCCGTTAAAGAAATTGCTGTGATTCACCTGGTAGTGTATTGTATATATCGTCGCTGTTTTCACGAAGTGACGGTAGTGAAAAAAAATTGCATTCACTTTGCGTGATGATATTCCTCACTACCGTCACTTTGTGAAAACAAGGACGATATACACATTGTACTTAGCATAATCTGGAGCTTCTTTTGTTTTGGAGGTGGGGGGGGGGGGGGGGGGGACTTGTTATAATATTCAGTCCTGGCAGTTGTAAAATCATCTCCATCCTATATCTGTAGACTATAATGTACATCCAAGTAGAAGTCCTATTGTTTTGAGAATAAATGTCAATTACGATACCACAGACAACCCTTTAAACTTTTATAGGCAATAAATTCAGAATTCTCAAAAACAATTAAATTCTATACTTTGTTATAACATGTACATGTACAGTACAATGCAGCATTATATTGCACTTGTCGACCCCTTGGCAAATACACTTGAGCACTTCCTGCTGGAGTCAGAAGGTCATAAGTAATGCGTTAAAGCCCCACTGTACTACTTGTAGCTACTGGCTCCTTTTATATAGAAAACAATGCCTTATCGATGACCATTGGTCCCCCATGATCCTATTTTTCTTATGATAATTTAGAGCTGAGTTGATGAGATAGCAACCTGTCAGTGATTACCCTGGGTGGTCTAATCCCTCCTAGCCAAACTAGTACAGATGGCCTTTAAAGGCACACTGTCCTACTTGTAGCTACTTGCTCCCTCTATATAGAAAACTTCCCCAATCGGTGCCTGTTGGTCCCCCATGATCCTCTTTTTCTTATGTTAATTTAGAGCTGAGTTGATAAGATAACAGCCTGTCAGTGATCACCCTGGGTGGTCTAATCTCTCCTTGCCAAACTAGTACAGACAGCCTTTAAAGGAAACGGTGCCTTTATGGCTCTAAAATGTACATGCACACTAGTGACCATACGCCTCTACATGTACATGTACATGTACATAGGTGCTTCAGAGCTTGGTTTCAGAGCTTCAGAGCTTGGTTCCTTACGGAACGTTGAGGAGTATCCCAGAAGAAGAAGAAGTTATTGAACTTCAGGATAGGATAGTTCTTTGAGGTCACTCAATGTCCTCAATTCAATAGGTGCTGTGAACTTTTAAATACCCTATTCAAGGATTAATTGCAACAAAAGGGTGCTTTTGATACCTGATAGTGCAAGGTCATGTTTTGACCACGAAAGCTGACCGCATTGTTTTGTGGCATGGTATTTTTTTTTTTAATGATTGAATTTTATAGCACGGAAAAACAGAACATTTGCATACATGTAGTATACAATGGAGAGAAAAAAAACAATAACAACAGCAATGGCTACACAAGTGATTGTACCATTTACATCATTCTAACCAAAGAACACAAAAAAAGAATTTGCATAGATATTCAGCATACAGGTCCATTAAAAAAATATATTTTATTTTAAATGTTTTTATACTGATGGAAGTCATGTGCGGCTTGTGGACTGAAGTGCAAATAATATATTTTCCAACCTTTGAATTGATGAATTAAATCCTAATTTTGTAAAAACTATTAAAATCAGTAAGAATTGTTATGTTGGAAAATCTTTCAAAGACGTTTTCTCTTGAAAGAGATCGTCTGTCTACAAAGACCACATTTTTGTTTCCCTTGAACATACCGGTGTAATCGTATGCTTTTTCAATGAAACCTGTACCACAGGATCCTGCACATGTACATGTACATAAAGACCAACTGCCTATAATGACCACTTTTCTTGACACCCTTCAGAGTTCTTTAAGTTTCTATAAATACAGGTTTCACTGTACAATGCATTACTGCTTAAATTGCATGTAGGCCTTTGTATTTTTTTGGTTGATGGATGGTCAGTATCGATCAATCAGCTATCAATGTTTGTCCACACACTGTCATAAAGAGTTCAACATGATTAAGATTGAGCATGAGACTTGAAACTTGAAACTGCATGCATGCCAATAACCAGTGATTTAATGGCCATTAATAATGCCCATTAGGGTTGGAAAAGTGTTTTGCACTTGGAAGCTTCCTGGTTTTGAGGAGGCACTGCGTGAACAAATTAGCACCTTCATTCAAAATAATACTGTAGGAAGTAGGATGTTGCTCCATCATTTGTATTAGTCTGGACACCATGTCATGGACCCTTTTGGTAGGGTCCATGGTCAAACGGTACACTGTACACCAATGAGTGATATTCTTTGGAGGGTTTGCAGCCCGTGGCATGCAAGGGTTACATGTAACATCAGTTCCGTGGTAGTTCCTGCTAGTATTTCGGTGTTAAATGGATACATTGTCAACACGCCATGTTTATGGTTTAATTGTGTTTATTATTTGATGGAAAGCTATAGAGTAGTTCTAGGAAAAGGATTGACTTTGTCATATTGGTAACATATCAAGATGTAAATAAATATACAAAACAATATCAGTAACAAGACCTTTAACCTTTTAGTGTTATAAAGATTAATTCTTGTGCTTGCATTGTTGTAATAAAGCCAGCTTTGTTTCCTCAAGCCATTGTCATATTATTAAGTCATAAACATCTGTTATAACTATGGGTGCGTTCAATCGAATTTTCGAAGCTAGAATCACAAACATGAATCACAATTCAAAACGCCGTTACAAAAAGCAAGGTCACTGCGGTTTGCGTTCAAGCGATTTTTCATCAACGCTGATTCTAGCTCATTGCGAGCCAAACCACTGCGCATCACACTGCGCAGTATGGCCCAGGAACTTCGGTGCGCGCTTTCTGGAATTGTTTACGGCCGACTGTCGACTGCTGTTTTGAGCATAGATCGCAATAATAAGACAAAGAATGAGAAGGTGATAGAAGGAAGAAACAAAGAATAACATAAGGAAAGACAGAAAGATAAAGTCGATAGAATGATTAAAACAAAGAATAACATAAGAGAAGGTGAAAGAAGGAAGAATCGAAGAATAACATAAGGAAAGACAGAAAGACAGAAAGAGAGAGTGATAGAATGTTTAAAACAAAGAATTACATAAAAGGTGATAGAAGGAAAAAACAAAGCATAACATAAGAATAGAAGGAAGAAACAAAGAATAACAAAAGAGAAGGTAATAGAAGGAAAAAACAAAGAATAACATAAAAATAGAAGGAAGAAACGAAGAATAACATAAGGAAAGACAGAAAGAGAATGTGAAAAAAGGAAGGAACAAAGAATGGCATAAGGAAGAACAGAAAGAGAAAGTGATAGAATGATTAAAACAAAGAATAACATAAGAGAAGGTGAAAGAAGGAAGAATCAAAGAATAACATAAGGAAAGATAGAAAGAGAAAGTAACAGAATGATTAAAACAAAGAATAACATAAGAGAAAGTGATAGAATTATAAAAACAAAGAATAACATAAGAGAAGATGATAGAAGGAAGAAACAAAGAATAACATAAGGAAAGACAGAAAGAGAAATTGATAGAATGCTTAAAACAAAGAATTACATAAGAAAAGGTGATAGAAGGAAAAAACAAAGAATAACATAAGTATAGAAGGAAGAAACAAAGAATAACATAAGGAAAGACAGAAAGAGCTAATGATAGAATGATAAAAACAAAGAATAACATAAGAAAAGGTGATAGAAGGAAAAAAACAAAGAATAACATAAGAATAGAAGGAAGAAACAAAGAATAACATAAGGAAAGACAGAAAGAGAAAATGATAGAAGAAAAAACAAGGAATAACATAACGGAACAGGCCACGATGGTATAGTGAACGCAAATTGCATGCAAAGCGGGCGCGCGGTTTTTCCCAAACCGGAAGAGGCTTCGTCATACAATCATGATTGAGAACTCCGTCCGTTCAATCGAATTTTCGCGACCGTGATTCTTTTGAATCATGATACAAAACGCATCTTTTTCAGCGTTTCATGTTTGTGTTTTCAAACACGTTTATTTTTACGACCGACGAAAAAATCGCTTGAACGCATTGCGTTTTAAACTAAACGTCTTTAGAAACCGTGATTCTAGGGTGAAAAAGTGTCGATTAAACGCACCCTATAATTGATCAATAGTTCATCATTTTTCCATGTACAGTACATTAAACAAACAATGATTTGATGAGTAATTCAAATGCAAGTCACTTGTGATGTGTGTGTGGGCTGAGTGAGGATGAAGGCAAACAACATTAAAGGTAATACAAAGTTTTGGTATGGGGTCATGAATTTGGTTCAAATGAATATATTGGAAACATATACGATCCTACAATATTCAGTGATCGTTGTCGCGGTCGAAATCGACTCCAAAGTTATGAAATTGTAAATAACAAACATTTTATGTTGAATAGCTCCCTCTCAAGGTCAAGATATTAATTAAGCTATAAAACAATGCTTATTTACTAAAATCGACCGATTAGCTGTTGTCGTTCAGAAATTATATACCACAACTACATACTCTGAGATTTTCATGGTCGCAGCTACCATTGTACGGCCGTAGGAGCTATTTGAAATATACCAAAATTTACCGGGAGCACCGGTAAATCTTTATATTCAATTTTTCTCGAAAGCAGAAGTGTTTTAGGGACTAAAATTTCTGGTGTTTTTAATACATCCACAGAGGCATCCAAATATATCAAAATTGTAAAGAATCACTATCCATCCATTTTTTAAATTTCCCAAAACTTTGTAATACCTTTAATGTTCAAGATATACTGTATACTGTAAATGAAGGTCTTTGCTCTTTGCATTCATCCAAACTAGCTTTATTGTTTTTTCAGGTTGGGTTGAATTCCATCACATGATCCTGTGTGGAACATGTCTGCTCTTTGTCTTTGTATTTATAATTGGCTGGTTTGCGGTTAGAACATGATTTCTTTCACTGTGAAGTGTCATTCTCATTCTCAAGAGACACTGGCACATAAATATTAATGCTCTCAGTGTATCATTACCCTGTTGAGGCTTGGTTTCGATAGGCCATTTTGCCGTCATGCCATTTTTGGTCTGCTAAATTTGTAAAACCATTCTTGAAGGAAATACTGTACATGTAGGCGTAGTGAGCTACATTGTATTTGGCTCTCAAACCTCTAAAATTCTAAAGCACTTTACAATTTATGACTAAAAATGCTGAGAGAGTATATCCGTTTTATTTCATAGATGTAGCACATCCATAAACTGTCATAGCTCCTGTGAACAACAACAAAATAAATGAATCAATAACAAATAAAAATAACAACAAAAACATAAACATGTTCAACAACTTCCAATTTTTCAATTATCAAGCACTGAACCAGAAATTGTAATTTTCAGTTCTTAAAAAAAAAAAAAGTCCTGTTAAAATCCTTTTCAAAGAAAGTAATCTAGCTTTTATTAGATTTCCTGAGATCTATTTTGTTCACTGGTACGATCTTTATCATCACTGAGCTGTAAAAAAATCTCACATTCTTTTAGTTACTGCTTGCCATCCGCATTGAGGTAGAACCTCATTATTGCATCTACACTGCTACTGCAGTTCCTCCTCATCATCATCATGAAAATTGATACCATGAATTCCACAAATGAGATGACAGTCATTCATTGCTGCATAGATCTGACTCATATTTATGCAATGAACTCTTCCCGGGATTGGTCTTTCCGAGAGATTGAACGATCTGCCACCGGCTGGAGATCGAAACCCCGCGAGGACTTCCATGAAAGATATCATCTCTGCCAATGCTAATTGAAAGACGAGACTTTGAATCGTGGACCAGTCATTGTCATCAATACTTGTGGCACTCAAAGCTAGGAGTAATACATTCATGAGGTGAACATTTTTCTAGTTGTCGCGGGCAGCGTTGCCTGCGAGTTCCAATATTTCGGCAGTAAGGTACTCTAGGACGGCAGCCATGTAGAGAGGGGCTCCACCGCCAACATGTACAAATTTATGGGCGCTTGTAGAACTCAAAGAGAATGGCACAAAATCTACATGTGTCTGCTTATTACGATTATTATAAGGGGAAGACGTAAGACTACACTGCAGTCACATTAAAGGGAAATCAAATCCTAATAGCAAACAACTCTATAACATTGCAGACAAATCAGAGAAGCAGACTGGTAGAAGTTTGAACGAAATCTGACAAAAATTAGAATGTTACAAATTGTAATCACTATACAAGTACCGGTACATGCACATGTGTACATGTATGGGCACTTCAAATTCCCATCCCATTCCATTCCCAATTCTCACTTTCCCATTTGTTCCAACACACTGAATGACTCGAACGTAATTTTTCAATATTTATGACTTAGGGTGGTCTTTTCTTTTTAGAGGAATTGTAGTGATACATGTATACTCTCCATAATATATTTTGAGTAGTGCCCCAAGAGTAAAGGTACTTCGGAGTAGAACAGAAATAAGTGATATTTTTGTACAGACAAAGGGGAGAGTTATCTCTCACTTTTTTCAAACTTTTGCTATTCTGTTTCTCCAATTTCTTCTGCTGTCATTCGAATGAACTTAAATATTACAAGGGTTGGATTGCCTTTTAATAGAACATGATAATTTTGTTATGAACATTGATCTACATGTACATATGTATACTGTACAGTGGGAGGAAATAGAATTTCCTAACCTCAGCCTATGGAACATCCAGGTTATTACATTATTACACTTGGTAAAAGACTCGCAGCATATTGCTTCTTTGTGGCATGCACAGGTGTAACATATTTCATGCATATTATTTAGGCTGAAATATGCTGTCAGAATGGAGACCAACTACATGTACATGTATGGCCTGCAGGCATTGCTGCATCTATCTCTTTATTGTATTCCTAGTCCTTTCGTTAATCATCACATATTTTTTATCTCCCCTCTTTGTACAATGTACTTCAAGCTGTAGCAGTTTTCAACACAAAAGATACCATTGATAATCCATAAATGTACATAATCATCCCACATGTGCAAAACCATGACACAATCACAATGCAAATATCAAACTGTCCTTTCAACAGACATGAGCCCGAGGCAAGCTGCATAAGTTCAAGATCATTCAAACAGTGATGGCCTCATAAACTAATTATTCCAACAGATCCCAATGATTGAAGGTTTCATGCCGCCCTGTCTCGCTCCATTAAGAATCAGACGTGATCAGTGGCCGGTTATAGGCAAACAAAGCGTTGCCAATTTGTTTTCATAAAGGTATGCAGACATGGACAAGCAATTGAATGCATTACGAGTCGTCGGAATCATCTGAATGTTTTAGGCATTAGTCAATCCTAGACCGATTTATCCTTGGGTAGACTGATGTCCAGAGGGAGGTCGCCTATCGGGCAACCCTGTTGAGAAAGCCAATAAAGCCTCTATCGGTAGACTGAAGTATCATGGGACGTGTAGATGTCTCATTAATAGGGGATTCTGGGAAGCAGCTATGTATGTACATGTACCTTTGGATATCCATATCTCCAAGTCAACCACATACAGTACATGTACATCATCACTTTGATGTGTACACATGTACATGTACATGTACATGTACATGTATGTGTTGTCATGTATTTTAGCAAAGTGGCCAAGGGTATTGTGCAGCAGTATGCATACATGTATACTTCTTTTATTGCTCTTGGCAAAAGAAAACAAGTATCTAAATTTGTTATGAGAACAACAATAACAATGTATATGAAATCATAGTTTCAAAGATAAAGAAATGTTTGTCAGTCGGTTCAATATCCACAAGGGTATGAACATTTTGAAATTGACGTTTGGCCTACCGTACATTTGTGTAATAATAATAATCTGGATTTGTATAGCGCTCAATACAATAATCACTCTGTAAGCGCTTTACAGATATTGTTATCCCGGTTATCGGATTCATTCATGCACAATGTGCACCATCTCCACTCCCTGGGGAGTATTCCTACCATATGTATGTAGATGTACTGTACATGTACATTAATTTTCTTACATTGCATAAGTGAAATTGTCCCAAAACAACACAATGTCACATTGTATTATGTATAGTAAATGTATGTAAAGGATTTGTGTTGGAAGTATGATGGTATTGAGATGAAATGGATGTTTATGAAACATAAAGCTCACATTAAGTAAAGATTTCAATGAATGATGTATCTAGATAAAAACTCTCTAAAGTGCTCCGGGGGGGGGGGGGGGGGGATATTTCAGAAAGATCCTTACCGGTATTCGATTTTAACTCTATGTTGGACTTAAATATTATGGAGAGCCATTTGAAGCCTATATTCAAAAGCAAAAATTCAAGTATTTTCAACTTTTCATAAATTTCACATTAAGAACATGAAATCTTTTTAATAATAGAAAAGATGAATGATTTGAATCAACATTTTATGCCATTTAAAATAATTTTCACAAAATATTTCAAAGATGCTAAAGGCTTTCCCTAATTGTTAAGTCCAACTTTGAGATAATTTTAACTTAGGATCTCTGTGAAACTCCCCCCAGATCGCTTATGAAGATGTGAATGTATTATATTGAAGGACTTTCACTACGGTATTTGTAGCTTTACATGTCATTATAAACGTTTTGTTGATGTTGTAATCTCACAAACATTCTTTCTGTCTTTTTGTCTTGCAGAGCGGAGAAAACTGAAGTACTGAATGATGAATTATTACAAGTAAGAACTCTTTCTCTTTCGTCATACTACATCTATAGGGGATTACTATTTTCATTTATATTAATTATAGATCAATTGATATTTGTGAAGAATTTTATATGCGATTTTCAGAGCACTTGGTTATTTTACCTCCCATTTCATGTTTGTTCTGTGGTTTTTGAGTCATGTTATTTCAAATGTTATACAGTGGGTTTTTTAGGAGGTTTCTTTGAACTAGGAAGTACCCACATTAAAAGGGATTTCCCCCCATTTTGCCTTACTGTGAAAGGAAAGGGGCAGAGGGAAAAAACAACAATTGTATTGGGTTTTTCTTGGAGACGGAAAACTCAAAGCTCGAACACTACCATTGCAGCCAAACTAAATTACTGTAACTTCCTTAAAAGAGAAATTGATGCTTGTCTAAATACTTCACTGCTTCATTTTGAACTGATGAAAATAAAGGACTTTTTTTAGCAGTATCTTATCATGAATCAGTGAGTGAATGAATGAATGAGGTAATAAGAGGATTGAATAGGGGTTTCCCTGATGATTTCATGAGAGATTCGGAACTTTCATTTTCACTCTCTGTTTTGGTATATTTACTTGCAGTGTATTTATAGTCACTTGATGAGAAAGAAAGAAAAAAACTCATATTGTGCATTATAAACTTTGCCATCAATATTCACTACCACGGCAACAACAATCAACACCCAATCATATCAATGTTTTCATTCTAGTTACCATTCATGGGGAAGTTACAATCAATGTTAAGTTTCATGCAACTGGCCTTGGTACATTCATGTCTATGATCATGAACAGTTCTCCTGTGAGATCATTCCTTATGAATTTCCCAGAGCAATCTTGAGACTCGTCACCGAAGATATTTGTATCTTGTCTTTTGTCTTTTGTAGTGTGAGAAACGAACAGAACATATCAAGCACACATGTCAGAACATCACAAAGAAGCTCTCAGGATGTCTTATCGGCTCAGGCACAGATGTGGAGAAAAGAACGGTAAGTCTCTGTAGGACTTACATCAGTCTTTTAAGTGTCACTTGCTGGGGATCATGTGGGGGAGAGGGGGGGGGGGGGGGGGGGGTTGTGACAACTTCTGACCTTATTCAAATTGTTTACCCTTTAAAAAAAAATATTAAAAAAAAAAAAAAATCAACTTTTTCACCTCGTCTGACCCCCCCCCCCCCCCCCCACCTCATTTCAAATAGTCTAGCAACATCCCTGGTTGTTTTCTACATTTCTGAAATAATTGGTGTTTAATATATATATTGAAGATGATTTTTAATACCTTTTGAACAGCTTTAATCTCATATTTAATTTCAAAATTGTATCAGCTTCAATGGAAATGCTTGCAAATAACCATACATACTCAGTACTGTGGAATAGTGTTGTGTATGACATCAATGGTGAAATTACTACCGGTAAGTTGTTTTCATTAAAAGAATAAACTTGAGAAGTGCAAGACTGAAGAAAAAAAATATATATATATAAAATACTACAGTGTGTATCCCTACCTGCATGTGGTTTATATGGCAACATCGCACAACTGTCATCCATGATTAACATAATATTTAAGTTACAAAGCCATAATCGTACTGTATACATGTATGTGGTTCTTTTAGTACTTTGTAATGTTCTTAATTTTTTTTTTTTTTTTTTTTCATTTACAGAAAAAGCTTCCACATTCTGTGCTATCACAGAGTATGGGTGAGATGAGCGTGGAGTTGGGTGAGACCACATTACTGGGGTAAGTCAACACAGATGCACAAATGTAGATCACGTTATTAAGAGTATACCATTTGAATTGTATCTCTCATCTCTGTAGTCTAAAAAACAGACACTTTTCCAACCCAATTATTACCTCCTTTGTATGAAACATGTTGGTGGCTGGACCCAAATAATTACATTCTATTTTAGGAGACACCACAGAGGAGTCAATACAGATGCGCAAATGTAGATCACGTTATTAAGAGTGTTCCATTTGAATTGTATCTCTCATCTCTCTAGTCTACAAAACAGACTCTTTCCGACCCAATCATTACCTCCTTTGTATGGTACAGGTTGGAGGCTGGACCAAAATAATTACATTCTAGATTGAGTTCACAGGTTTAGCGGAAATATCAACTAGTGCTGTAGTCAAACGTTTAACCGTCCGGTATCCGACCGCCCATGGCGGATTCCGTTTTCAATTGGACGGTTTCGTTTTCCCGATTTTTTTTTTTTTTTTTTTTTTTTTTAATTTTTTTTTTTTTTTTTTTTTTTATAATATTTTTTTTTTTTTTTTTTTTGAAGTTTCGATTTATGCCCCTCCACCTGGCACTATGCCTGGCAATGTCTCCCAGCTCAGTAATCTGTGTGTTGACTCACCACTCCAAAACTAGAACAACACTCCAATTTGTCTGTCATCTTGGTTTGAAAGTAATCTTTGTAATAGATCTCATCATCTCAATATGTAGTTTATAATAATAATTCATCCAACTTTTACACAAGGTTCTGTCCTAGGTCCTCTACTGTTTTTAATTTACATTAATGATCTTACACATTCTTCTAAAAACAACATTGTTACTAATATTTGTGACAAGTTCACAAGCACAAATCGGCCCCTTTAAATGCACCTCGCAGTTAAATGAAAGTTGCCGACAGAGTCGGAAAAAAAAAAAAAAACGATTTTTTTTTTTTTTTTTTTTTTTTTTTTTTTTTTTTTTTTAAATCGTTTAACCGAAAACCGTCCGGTTTTGACTGGCGGTTAAACGGAATTGGAGATATCCGTGATGTTACAGCACTAATATCAACTACTTTGAGCCAGAAGGGCATTGACTTATAATCATCCTACCTGTATGTTTCTCAACAGATGATATGTTTTTGTTACGGTATGAGGCTTTAATACATGTCTCGATACAAACTACATAGACATGTTTCGATACAAACTACATAGATTTGTGTGAGTGTGTTGTAGAGACCTACAAATGGCAACAACCATAAAGCTACAGTGACTAAAAGTAAAACATTTTGATCGTCTGGCAAAAGGGGCAGTCTGTTTTCTCTTCAAAAGCATTGATCTCTTGTGTGACTCTTTTTGATCAGTCCTGATTTATTCATATATTCAGATGCTTCCATAATTGCCTATAAATTAGACTGATGCATTTTATGTCACAGCAATTGTTCCTTATCATCAAGATCTTCATTAAAGTTCTACAATTCATGTTGTACAAAGAGTGAACGAGCCAACCATAATGTCAAAATCACGACCAACGTGATGAATCTGTCAAGCGTGAACCATACAGAAGGAATGACCTCATTTAATAGCTGACATATGTTGAGATGATTACCATTACAACCAATCGGCCAAAACAGAATTCTGTATGCATGAGTAATATGCTGATTCCAATAATTTGCAGTCAGCTGTTTAGTTTAGCCTCATTTCAATGATATGCCAGTTATTTGTCTCACTTGTAACCTTACCACATGATTTGATTTTTTTTTTAAAGTTTAAATTGAAGGCTCTTTATATAGGGTAGGAGCTTCAGGAATATGTAAAAATCTAAGTTGGAGCATATATGATATCATCCTGCATTTTAAAAGCTGGATTATTATCAATTATCAATCTAAAAGAACTTTAGCCTATGGCAGAGACTAACACACACTACCAGCTGAGCTATAGCAATCAATAAATTATTTGCCTTGGGGTTTTTAGTACACAGTAGCTGTATAAATGTGTCGCTCCCTTTGGCATTGGCAGTAATGGATCAGGTTTCATGGATATAATCCATATTGTGCTGTTTCTAGATTATAATTCTATGCAAATGAGACAATGTTTGTACATTCAATAATGGAGTTTCATGTAGTAGACATGTGTTAAAATGTGTATTGGACTATTTGTGCATTATTGCTGGGTTATACATGTATATGTACATGTAAATTACATGAAATTCACAAAGCAAGCATGATCATAATTGAAAAGACACTTATATTATGTGTACCTACACTGTATTATCCCAAACAGAACATTAACATTTCACATTCATTCACACCATACCAAAATACTGAATATGATTAATTATTCATAAAAAAAACTGAATATGATCTTATACAAATTACATTAATAAAAAACTGGCTATGAGCCAATTGGATGTATTGACCTCTAGTGGAGGCTCATTTGTGAAAATGCCATCATCAATTTTTATGTTATCATTTGTGCATGTACTTTATCAAGGCCATATAGAATGAAATAGATACAGGTGCCATTTTAATTCCAATGTACAGTCCTAATGTACATTGTATTATACAGTATCTGACCACATGCTCGTCACTTATTGCAATTATAAATTTGATTAGCTGGTACTTCTGTTCAGATGGCATTGTGCATACAGATGGTTTACGACCTGTCAGCACCATGTGATAACGTTAATAGCAATATTAGAGAGTGATAAGAGAGAATCGCTGAAAAAATAGCCTAATTTTCTATCATTAATTAGGTGTGAAGGACACAGGACTTTCCTAGTGAATGACAGAAATGAGACACACTGTTCCCTATCAGTGGCGTAGCTAGTTATGGGTCCAGTTTAGGGAGGGGGCGGGTACTCTTGTTAATGGGGAGGGGGTGGGGGTGCAGATGACAGAAATGAGACGCACCGTTCCCTATCAGTAGCGTAGCTAGTCATGGGTCCAGTTTAGGAAGGGGGCAAGGGGGGGGGGGGGGAGGGAGGTACTGTTTTTAATGGGAGAGGGTGGGCGTGCAGATGACAGAAATGAGACACACTGTTACTTATCAGAGGCGTAGCCAGTCATGAGTCCAATTTTTTTTTTGAGGGGGGGGGGGCACTCTTGTGAATGGCGTGAGGTGAGGAGGGGGGGGGGGGTGGGGGTGCAGGTCTTTTAACTGACATAAATGAGACACACACTCTCCCTTATCTGTGGTGTAGCCAGGTTGGATGTAGTGTGAGCCTAGCCGTTGAAGGGGCACTTTTATGATGGGGAGGGGGAGTAGCATAGGACCAGCCATTTAAGGGGGTACCCCAATGATGAGGGTGGGGGAGGGGTTAAGGTGACATGAATAATATAAATGAAACACCCGTTTTAAATCAGTTTTATCGTTCAGCCATTAAGAGGTCACTTTTTTGTGGGGGGGGGGTGGGGTGCTTGTTTTGCTAGATTGAAGGGAGTGTGATGAGAGGCTACATGTACAGTATATCATTTACTGTCATGTTTCCCTTTTCATTTTTTTTAAACTACGAGAATCAAAATATCAACAAATTGTAAATACGATATCTATTTACACATGTAGGCCTATACATTTCTGACCAACCTAAGCATTTTTATCATTACGTAAATTATATTTACTTATTTTTTTCTTCCTCTCTCTCTGTTTACAGATCTATGTTGGTGAAGACTTCAGAAGCATGTGCTAACATAGCCCAGGAACTCACTAGTCATGAAATGGGTCTAGAAAACCTGATCCTCATTCCATTCAACTCAGTCCTAGAGGTAAGGTTTCATGTAGTGTTTTACAAATAAATTGGGGTTGTATGACTTGATCCTCTGCAACAATAGCTCCGCATTAAATTCCTACACTAACTGAATTCTTGACTTCAACCTGAGACCCATCCATTGCCATTGTTTCAAATTTGAATTCTATTAGTATTACTGAGATTGACATTAAAGGCACACTGTCCTACTTGTAGCTACTTGCTCCCTCTATATAGAAAACTTCCCAAATCGGTGCCTGTTGGTCCCCCATGATCCTCTTTTTCTTATGTTAAATGAGAGCTGAGTTAATGAGATAGCCACCTGTTACAGTGACCTCGCTGGCTCGCTGTGTGGTCTAATCCCTTTTAGCTGCAGTAGTAACGCCTACCTTTAAAGGTAATACAAAGTTTTGGTATGGGGTCATGAATTGGGTTCAAATGAACATATTGGAAGCATTACGATCCTACAATATTCAATGATCGCGGTCGAAATCGACTCTAAAGTTATGAAATTGTAAATAATAAACACTTTATGTTGAATAGCTCCCTCTCAAGGTCAAGATGTTAATTAAGCTATAAAACAATGTTTATTGACTAAAATCGACCGATTAGCTATTCTTGTTCCGAAATTATATTCGACAACTACATACTCTGAGATGTTCATGGTCGCAGCTACCATCGTACCGCCATATAGGTGCTATTTGAAATTTATCAAAATTTACCGGGAGCACCAGTAAATCTTTATATTCAATTTTTCTCGAAAGCAGAAGTGTTTTAGGGGCTAACATTTGGAATTCTTGTATATTTGTACCATTTATTTTGTGAAATCATTGCAAAATGTGACAATTGGGACTTGGGAGTATGACAAAATAAACTGAAAATGAGCCCAACCAATACCCAACCCAAACCCAACCCAAACCCTGACCCTTAGATCTAAAGATCAGATACAGGTATACTGACGTTTTCTTTGTGGTTGATAATGTAAGTCTTGGACTTGCCAAATTTCTTTCTAGGAAAAATTCCACCTCCTCTGAAGGAAATGGAAGACTTGTTCTTGACTTAACCAGACATTTCCTAGCTCTTAAGATATTTCCTGGTATCATACTACAAACAAAAATAGGTTTTCTTTCGTTTTCTCATCATTCACACAGTGTTATGAGTGTTGTGTCATTAACCCGGTATTTATACTTGAACTGTCATAATGCATTAAAAAAAAATAAACATTTGATGCATGATCAGGAAACAATGAAGTGTGAATACTACATTAGGTGCCAGCAAGAAGGCTGTTGTAACTGCCATTTTTGTAATGCATAGCTGTTACAGCCTTTTTGCGGGCAGTTGATGATTTTAAAGCCCCACTGTCCTACTTGTAGCTACTTGCTCCCTCTACATTGTATATAGAAAACTTCCCCAATCCGTGCCTGTTGGTCCCCCATGATCCTCTTTTTCTTATGTTAGTTGAGAGCTGAGTTAATGAGATAGCCACCTGTCAGTGACCTCGCTGTGTGGTCTAATCCCTTCTGGCCCAGTAGTATTGACGGTCTTTAAAGTTGACAGAGTCAATAGGTGTACATGTACGATACATGCTCGGGCATCAATTGCACTGCAGTCTATATCAGTTCTTGACCAAACGCCAAACCATAACCCTATACCTAAATGTGCACCCAACTATAAACTCATTACAATCTTAGCCCTTACCCTACATGTACATGTACAGTATATCTATGGTTGCGTTTATTGACCAAATTTTTGGCTAGAATCAGGTTTCTCAAACGTCTTTCAGGCAAATTTAGAAGGTGATAAATGCAAAGCCTTTTTTAAAGGTCTTTAGATATGGGCATATCTAAACACGCAAAAAGGTGTGTTTTGTATGTGACATACAGCCAGAATCACGTTTCTGAGAGATGATAAACGCAAAGCTGTTTTGAACCCCACATACAAATCGGACCACCCAGGTTCGGAGGCTAGCGCGCGCCATGTGTTGTGTACAAGCATGTGTGTGTAGTTGACCTCCGAGAAACTGTCTGTTTCCCGGGTCAAAACAGCTGCGCAGACACAAGGCCTTTATTTTGAATCGTGAAGAGACAATAAACGCGACATCCCGCAAATCACTTTCGTATAGTGGGGTTCGATAGTGGGGTATGATAGTAGGGTACGATATGTACGTATCTAGTGGCAAGACCCAATAAACTCACCCTTTGACAAATTAAACCTGGGGGGTGTTTCATAAACCTGTTCGTAAAGTTACGCATGACTTTACGAACGACTTGTATATGAAAAATCAAATGGGATGCTCAATCATTATTAATTATTATTTATTAAGTTGAACTGTGCAGATGTAGATTAACATTCTTTTTATAACAAACATTTTTAATGCAAAGTATATTTTTTGCCATAATTTAATTGAGGTTATTGGAAATATCAGAAAAAAAATTGGCAATCCTATCTGGCACTTCATATACAAGTCGTTCGTAAAGTCATGCGTAACTTTACGAACTCTTTATGAAACACCCCCCTGGAGCAATTGTCTACCGGGTCATTGTTGAGCTCTATACAAATGTCATGAGCTGGAGCCCCTTGCACTGTATTGCTTCTGTCAACCCAGAGGTCATGCATATGAGAATGTATTTAAACTGCAAAAGCTCTTTGTAGAAGTAATATTTGAAGCTCATATTTTAGTAAAGCTACATGAAACCCCTTACATCAAAGCAAGACATGTTTTGGTACGCTTTAAAGACCTTTGTCACATGATATTGGTACAATGAGCTCACTCATTACATATATGGTAATTGTTGTCAATATATTTATTTTAATTGTGTGTCACAAGTTTGCAGAGAAATAATAATACCTTGAACCAATTTCCTTTATAAATGATTTTACTTCCGACATCATGATAGCGGTGATAGTGGCATACACATATTTTTCAATTGTTTTCTATCAATATCGAATCACCGAGTCATTGCTATTGTGTATGAATGATAGTATTAATTACACCTAAGGCCTGTCCTCATCAGCTCAAATTGGCCAAATAGCCTGCCATTTATGATTCAGGAAATTGGCCTGATTTCAAAATAGGCTATTTGGCAGGTGAAGACACAAATAGCTGATGAAGATGCGATTTGTGACTTCGGGCTCATTTCCTTAATCAGAAATAGAGGGCTATTTGGCCAAATCAAGCTGATGAGGACAGACCTATAATAGAGATAAGGGAAAAAAAATGCCAGTGTGAATGTGCTCATTTACTCACATGAGTGTCATGTATAACAGCAGTAGGCGGCTGTGGTTTAGAGTAGGAGGGTAGTTCACACTCACACACCTGTAGAGGAAAGCAATCAAGAACAGGAAGAAGAGCAGGAAGTTCCTTTTGTTGTGTAATTTTCCTCTTCAGAGACACAATACGTGTATTAACAGGGTGATCCATCGATATAGATTTAGGCTTCCGCTAAATGCCATAGGTGTGAAATGCACATACATGTACTTGTAGTTGTATGAAGCCTGTAGGCCCACAAATGTACAGTACAATACAATGTAATAGGTACATGTACATGGGCAATTCCACGGTAACGGAAGGACACTCAGACAAGATTTTTGAACTTCAGGTTCATACTAAAAGAACTGTTTTATTAGTATAAAGATGTGAAACAGTACAGATATAATACCTATATAAGTGCCTTTAATTCTCCCAAAAAAAATTGTCATTATAGTTAAGTAGTTTAAGAATGTGCATATTAATTATCTCGGTAACGGAAGGACATAAAAATGGACATGGTTTTTCCAGTTAATTAGCGTTTTTCCAAACTTTGTGAAGTTGATGAAGCTTTCCACTTGACTGAAACACATTTTGTTCCCCATAGTTTAATACATACTAATAAAACATTTCTTTTAGTATGAACCTGAAGTTCAAAAATCTTGTCTGAGTGTCCTTCCGTTACCGTGGAATTGCCCACATGCAAACTGTCAATTCATATGTACATGTACCTGTGCAAACATTCACTTTATATGTACATGTAAAAGCCTAACCTGTATATAAAGACAACCTAAGAGAGCCAAGAAACATGATCTTTATAAGCAGGTGGTCTTTATATGTTTCAATGTAAATCACTATTCAAGGGAAATGAAAAATGTGGTCATTTTAGACAGGTGGCCTTTTTATACAGGTGGATGCTATTCAGACTAGATCAGGTTTTGACTACCGGTACATGTGTAATATGTATCGATTTCAAGCCTTCAAGGAGTCTTACATTTTCAACTTTACTATGTACAAGTACATGTAATATTGTGATTAATCTAAGAACAATTTATTTTTTGAACAACCCTTGAAGTGTTAGGTCACGGGGCAAAATTTAATCAAAGGCCTTGTTGTGCATATGATGAAGTGCCTTGATAAGAATTTTGTTTGTTATTAAACTTCTATTATTATTCATTATTAGTTATTATACTGAATTCGCAAATCGCCATTTTGAGGTAAATTTTCCTTTTAAATGTAAACCATGTGTATTACATTTTCCTCATCCCTTATTTTCATGTACTTTGTTGTACTTTGTTTTTATCCCCTTAAATTTCTCCAAGCCTAGATTTTGTAACCCCTGTAATGCCCTGTAATCCACACTACAGCATAGTACTATACCTTTAAGAAAACCAATTTGTTCACATGCTTCGTCAAGTACAAGAAAAGTGCACTACTCTGTCTGTATTAAAGTAAATGTACAACAAGATTGATAAGGAAGCTACATGCCTGTACATGCATGCTAGTATCCTTGAAAGCAATGCCTAGCTGGTCACAAAATTGACTGATGGGATCATCAAATACTCTCTCCGATAGACAGCCCCCTCCCCCCCTCCCGAAAGAAAATTACCCAATATGAACACGAAAATAGACCCAAGATTTGACGATAGTGATCCTGCCGTCTGTGTCGCCATGGCGATCTAATTCCTCCACTATCACAATGAGTGAGGGAGGGAGCAGCGAACGCTAGAGCGCATAATCTCGGGCGAGAAGTCGACTAGCTTTCAGACAATATGGGCTATTGAACAGCTGCGATATTAAGTCATTAATGAGTTTGTTCTAAAAATATGTCATAATTTTTTATCTTTGGGGTGCTGAGTAGTAAAGTGTGACTGGAAAAGGGAAGAATTTCATTGAATAATGTGTAAGAAACTATTCAGTTTCACTTTTGATGATGAACCCTTCATGTATTATAGTAGAAACATGTACATGTAGATATACTGCATTGCACCTCAATATTTATAAACAAAAGGCAATGAAGAAAAAAAAAACTCTAAAAAGGAAGAGATGGTTTATCATGCATAGTAGGAGTGAAACTAGAATTTTGACAACTTTAACAATTTAACAAGTTTCTATACCCATATTTATCAGCTGATCCGAGGAATTCAGAAACTATTTCTTAGTAGTTGATCAATTTTGGTAAATTTTTCAGCTAAAGTTTGTCCAATATCCAAGAGTCCTGCTCTAAGACCTGGAAGAAAAAAAGAATCGAGACACAATATGTACATTCCTTTTACTGCACTTATTTTGTTAAATTTATAGAATTTATTTTCTTATTAATCGTTTGCAGGAAAGCATCCCTCAAATCCAGAGCAATAAAAGGAGATTAGTCAGACTGACTCTGGATCTGGATTCAGCAAAAACCAGGTAAATTTCCTCAATAATTTCATGATTACAGAGAGCATAATTAAAGTAAGAATACTAGACGTTTCCTTCACAGAATCTATAAGGATCTATTTTCAAATTAACTTGATGTATGTAATAGTAATCTGTGGATGGAATCATGTTGTGTACGTTTTTTCGTGTTGCTATGTCAGGTAATCATGGGTTGTTAAAATTAACTCTTCTTAGAGGAAGTACTATATCCATGTCATGAACAGATCAAGAGCTACATGTAGGTATTTACAGTGGAAGCGATATTGAACCACTGTAGTACAGAAAACCCTTTTTCCTCTTCTTTGTTGTACATAGTGTAGAGGTGTTGTGGTCTAGTGAGATAAGTCACCTGACTGCAGATCACAAGGTACGGGGTTCAAATCCCAGCCCAGCCCGGCACTACCTTTGGCAAGACGTTAATCTACATTTGCCACTCTCCACCCAGGTGTTAAATGGGTACTCGGTAGGATGCACAAGTTAATGTAGTTTGCTCAGTATTGTGAGCGTCTGTAAAATGACGCCTGGCTGGAATTTTCCCCAGGGAGTGGAGAATGTGCATACATTGTGTGCAGGCAAGCCTGAATCCGATGACCGGGTGATAGTATATCTGTAAAGCACTTAAAGACATTGTGGATGCATATGAAAGCGGAATATTATTATTATTAGTTTTCTGAGTTGCTTTTAACATTTTATAGGCTCTCAATATTGTCTTTTCATGGCTTGATATCCTTATCGGTACATTGTCTTTCCTCAATTTTCAAGAAATGCAAAATACCTGTCAGTATCTAGCTTACAAGTTTCATGTCCAGGTTGATTTTAAATACACTTGTTCCTGGATCATTTCATGTTGGATAGGTCCATTGTAATATCCATTTTGTTTAACCGTAGGTAATTATTATGAATGTAGTTGAACCTTGATGGAGATAGAACAATACTTTCTTGAACTGAAAGCAAAACTAGTTCCTCGCCTCCCCCTAATTACAATCATCCCTAAGCAAGAAATGATTTATTTGCATGCTGTCCTGTAGTAATTACGGAACAAAGGCAGAAGCTTCAAGTGCTATTTATGTAGCAATTAAAATCATTGACCGGTACATGAAAGTTGAAACTTCACTTCAAATATAAAGATCACACTGCGCTCTGTTTATATGTAAATTCAGTTTGCTTATTTGATCTTTTTTTCCCGTTTAGATTCTGAAAATGTCTTCCCTTTTTTTAAATTTAGATTGGGAAAACCTAGCAATATTAGATTTCTTAATTCTTTAATTCTTCAAAGATATCTTCTGAAAACAAGGATATGAAGTTTACTTTTGGAAAGGAAAACTGATTACAGAGGGGAATACAACATTTACCTTTATGTAATATGTTGATACAGACAATTAACCTTTGGACTGTTCTATAGAGAAACAGCATTTAAAGGATTTACTATCAATAGATTTACATCCCTTGAAACAACTTTGGTAATATCTTGTTTTCTTGGCTTAATAGATTACAAAGCTCAAAGAATACATGAACAGAACTTGCTAAATTGTTAAATGCGAATAACAGGTCTATACATGTATATGAGTTTGTTGATATTAAGAAACAAAATGTTCTCTTATGAAGAAAAAAAAATGACTTGGGTAGTTGTACCTGTAAAACATGTTCAGTGATCTGCGATTGAATTAGAACATCTAATATTTAATGATACTTTTTCATTCTTGATACTTGATTCTTGATAATAATATGAAGAACATTTCTTTAAAGGACTACATGTATAATTGCAGGAATAAAATATGTGTAAGAGGGACGTCCTTGTAACTCAATTCCTAGAGCTCGTGTTATGAAAAAATACATTTTGCTCCCTCAAACGATTTTGCTCCCTCAAATGATTTTGCTGTTATTATAAGTTGATCTCACATTTGCTATATTTTTTAACTAGATATGTGACAAAATGATTTCCACTTGATACACTGTTTGACCGACCATGCATAGCCATGCAAGGTCATTGACAGATTTCAAGAAAGGCTGTCCCATAATGCTACAATGATCTAATAAAACTATGTCATGTATAAAGGCACAAATAAACATGTATCTTTAAGTGTGCCTTAGCATCCCTTGGGGTATAATTATGGATCAAGTTGTCCTAAACCTTGACATACAATGTACAGTGTATGTCTGCCTGCCTGAAAACGTCTGGGCCATGTTGCATCCCAAATATAGCACTGACACATGTGCAAACTATCCCCCTCAGCCCCAAAAATAAATATCAATCACTCATGTTGTGTGTGAAAGAGAATTAGCAGAGACAGTACAGTCCCATTGATTCGTTTTTGTGTCTGCTTCTCTACTCTACGTTGTCTGCTTCTCTACATTTTGCAGTATTATCCTGAATATGATTTTTCAATGTATTCATTCAGTATTAATACCTACCATCCCAGTATAGCTTCCTGAGTGAGCTGCCAAAGGGATTACCAAACCAAGTACCAAGATATTAATTTTCATTTTCTTATAATGATATTAACATTTCAAATGCATATTTTATCTGTGATATGTTTTTAATAATGCTGGGCCACTATGGAAATCAGCTGTTGTTGTTCAATAGGGTGATCCATCTCATGAGAGGAATAATAAATGAATAAATAAATGAATACATTATCCATGAGAGGAATAATAAGTGAATGAATAAATGAATACATTATCCATGAGAGGAATAATAAATGAATACATTATCCATGTATAAGCCTTCACTTTGTGCATTCATCCTACAGTGTATTTGCACATGCTCAAGAGTAATATTCAGCATTTGATAAAAAGTCTCAGTGAACCATATCTAATTAATATACAATTTACTTGGCTAATTCACTCATGTTCACATAATACGACCTGAGAGCTACATTATACATTGAAAAGGACAGAACATGATGTTTCTGACAAATTATGATCAAACATACTACGTTGCTTGATATTTGAGCAATGGAATTTTGACCCTGTGGGTCACAAGATAAAAGTGTTTCTTGAATTTCACTGTATAAGGCATACATGTACGTGTACATATTAAAAGCTCAAGAGTCCAGAGCAATTTTAGGGGGTCAACCCAATGTAGTTCAACCTTAACCCTGACACCATGTTTGCTATCCTATTTCTTTATGAAAAACAAAGTCGCTCTCATTCCATCTTGGGGCAGATATAAACAATGGTTTGACCTCCAGACAGGATTTGGGTCAAGTCTTTTGGACTTCATATCATTTTATGAGTGGAATAGGAAAACATGGATTTATTATTGAAATCCAAATTGAGGCAAAGATAAATACTTTAATGTAGCCTCTTTGCAAATTTTGATTTTTGTTTTATAATTTATCCCTGTGCTGTTTGTTTTTATTGGTAATTTTAATTTTAGTAGGTTTACAGCCATTCCCAATTCACTCTTCACAGTTTCTTGACAACCTCAATTAAATAGGAATAGGTCTAAAACCCTGTTATAACCACACAAAAATGGGGGGGGGGGGGCTTTTTCAGTGTTTCTAGGGGCAAAATCACACATTCACCCTCTGTTTTTGAGTGCTACCATTAACATGTGCATTAAAACATTGTTCAAGCATGGCATTCACCTTCCAAGGTTCATCAAGTCATGTGTGTAAGCCTGACCAAGATTCATGGGCATCAATCTGAAGGTGTATTAGAGGCAGTAGCCCCCCCCCCCCCCCCCCCAAAAAAAGGGAGAAAAATTAGAAAAAAATTAATAAATAAATATATAAAGGTGACATAAACTGTATATTTCAATTCAATTCAATTCAAATTTTATTGATTTAAATCCGAACAAATAGGATTTACATTTCACAGTGTATTCTTCTTCTAGATGCCCCCCCCCCCCCCCCCCACGTGGAATTAATTCCTTGGAATGCTAGAGCGCTATAATGGCAGCACAGCTAAAGCCGGGGTAATAATATCCAAGTTTGGAAGCGCTTAGAGAATTGTGATTCGCGCTATATAAAAGCTGAATATTATTGTTATTATTATTATTATTCTGAGAAGGGACGGAGCCCCTTTAATTCTTATAACCCTTGGTTCGCCTTCTCCACCCCTCCCCCTCCCTCCCCCTCCCTCCCCCTCCAGCCTATTGTAAACCGACAACAGACATACATCTTCATTTTGGAACTTTTCATTCCTACCCTAATAAATGTATGAAGTCATCTTTCACCCAGATGTGGGTGAACTTGAAGCAAGATCGTTACCCTTTCATACTCTTTCATCTCTTCTTAGAAATGAACTGTAATGACTCATCCATCCCCAGGGGCACCTTACAATAGTTACATATACCCCCAACAACCACCCCGTTCACATTTCGTTATAGCCCAACAACTACCAGGTACTGGAAACGCAGAAATATTCGGGCTAAGATTTTAGAACTCGCGAAAATATAAGTATGACGTCTTATGCATGTTTTGAACTTGTTGAATTGCGTGCAACGTGAATTTGGGAACCCGAGAATATGTTTTGGGGTCGCTCAGCGCGAAAATTTAATCGCGCTAAAATAACAGCGTTTACAGTACCCTGTTCACATTGCATTGGACCCCAACAACTACCCTGTTCACATTGCGTTATACCCAACAACTAACCTGTTCACAATCCAAGTGCGGACCATACTAGACTTACATCATCTACCACACACCAGTTCCTACCTTGTTCATATTACAGTGCATGCCAAGAGAGGCCGCTTGCAATTGCTGCATTCACATTGTAGCCCGGAAGCATGGTCCATTGTACATGTAGCACTTCTAGTGTAAGTGGTTGGTCATGTTGCCATTATGCTCAACGTTCTTTATAAGTTAAACTTCTTAGACTGACTTTCTTTTCATTGTGTTACTAGTGGCCTGATCTCACTTTGATCTTGGATTTATGGCACCACATACCATTGACAAACTACATACATGTATCTAAACCAGGTTGTCTTTTAGATGTGAACAGACCCCATCACTGTGTACCTCTCGGATGCAATATTGTGTACCCCTCGGATCCAATATTGGGTGAAATATCCCCCCGTCTATACACACTCGCACTAACTAAACCAGATTATCTTTGAGATGTGAACACACCCAGGACTGTGTACATGGACGGACTTCTCTGCTTACCCCACCAATCAGCCCCTGTTTGTATTCCTTGTCATAGCAGTGTATACCCCCTCGGGTGCAATATGGGGTGAAATAATTTCCCCCTTAGCCTGCTCTGCTGTCGCTAATGTGTGCCTGCTTTGTCTTAGGATCCTCAGTATATGTTGGGAATACCTAATAACCTGTTCACACGACTTGAGGATGAAATTTATATGAAACTTGTTTTTAAAGAAACGATGAATAAAGAAACGTATAAAGAAACATTATTTAAAGAAACGTTATTTAAAGAAACCAGTTGTGAAGAGGACAATTGACATGACAGCTGGCTCTGCACAGAGGGTTTAACAAAAATCATTAATAAATTACAACTATTTCACCTTGTTTTGAGCCTCTGTGGCGCATATACAAATGTAATTGAATTAACAAAATTTGTGTTAAAGGTAATACAAAGTTTTGGTATGGGGTCATGATTTTGGTTCAAATGAACATATTGGAAGCATATGCGATCCTACAATATTCAGTGAGCATTGTCGCGGTTGAAATCGAGTCTCAAGTTATGAAATTGTAAATAATAAACTCTTTATGTTGTATAGCTCCCTCTCAAGGTCAAGATATTAATTAAGCCGTAAAACAATGTTTCTTGATTAAAATTGACCAATCGGCTATTCCTGTTTGGAAATGACATATCACAACTACATATTCTGAGATTTTCATGGTCGCAGCTACCATTGTATGGTCGTAAGCGCTATTTGAAATTGATCAACATTTACCGGGAGCACCGGTAAATTTTTATATTCATTTTTTCTCGAAGGTAGAAATGTTTCAGGGGCTAATTTTTTTAGTGCTTATAATACATCCACAGGGGTATCCAAATATATAAAAATTGTAAAGAATTACTATCCTGCCAATTTTCAAAATTTCCCAAAACTTTGTATTACCTTTAAGATTACCCAAATGCTATTTGTATACCTACAGCAAATATCAAATAAAATAGAATTTCCTCCTCATTTTCAATAAAATCTGGACAAAAAAAAATACATGTAGGGATCAATGTTACTTGGCCTTAGGGAAAAGCTCAGACAATATACCATCCTAGTCCTATCTTCCTTGTATTAGTGGGGAATACCACACTCGGCTAATACATGACAGGTTCTTGGGAAAATTGGATGAAGCATTTCCTGGTTTATGGAACGTCTCATAATTGGACACCTTCTCAGAAACCTATTTTACCCATCAATAAAAGAGAAATTGTGAAATTGGAGCATCAAATGATGGTATCTTGACACCGCGCTTTTGATAATTCAGCTAAAGTTTGTTTTCTTTTTTTGTTACTCTAGCCAAGACACGATCTTCCAAGTACAGTTACCTTGGCATGTTACAGCTTAATTTTCCTTTTTTATTTTTTACTTTGTGTCAAATGTTGAGAGACAGAAGGGGGTGAACTCTGTAATAGGATATGAGTAAATACTCTTCTAGCTCTAACCACACAAATGTTTTTAATAATAATAATATGGATTTATATAGTGCTTCATACGAAATACCATCTCTGAGCAATCTACAGATATTATTACCCCAGCCATCGGATTCATTCATGCATAATGTGCACCATCTTCACTCCTTGGGAAGTATTCCTACCATACAGTCACCATGAGGGCATATGGCAATTACTAACACAAAGGCTTTTGTCATAGTACCAGGTCCCCATTTTTCTCCTGGGTATGGATTGGCAAATGTTGATCAATGCCATTCCAGAGGACATTATAGAAGTGTCAAGGATTGAACCCACAACCTTTGCTTTTCAAGTCAAGTGCTTAATCCACTCAACTACGACACCTCTAAAATATTACTTAGTATAGAAATACATTGTCATGCTATGTTGTATGTGATGTCTACGGTACATCAAGATATACTTGATGTTAAGTGCTTAAACCACTCGAATACAACACCTCTATCGTTACTTGTAAGTATCAAAATACATTGCCATCAGAGCTATGTTGTATCTGATTTCTACATAGAGATATACTTCTTATGAGGAAAGAATCTTTACTATTTTTAATCAAAATAATAAGATCTTTGCTTTCCTACAATTATAAGACCAAGCTCCCCAGGGTATGTGATAGACACAATAGGGGGCCTTGTCGGTGGTGTGCCCATGAATAACATTATAAGCTTGGATACCCTAATACATCATGCCCCAATTGATTCAAAAAGAAAAAAAATCCAGGTTGCTATCGGGGCATTATAAGACTGGGAAAAATGAAAATGCGAAGGTTGAGAAAACATTGAAGAAGGCTAGATATGGCATTTCTGAATGGTGCATGTGTAAGGCATCACAGATAATGCCTTAGAATTCTCTCTCAACGCACGAAGCAGTTCTTGATAAAGACCCTGTTAGAAGTGAAAAATGAAAGAGATAAATTTCATTTTGATGGAAAGCTTATAAACCATAGATTACAATGGTATCAATTATATGATATTTTAGTGTCTGTCAGAGGAGTAATGGCAATCTGAAAACTTGAAATCTAAAGCTTTAAAAACGGAAGCTGTTGACGTAAAAACTAGCTACCAGACTTGATGAATACCGACCTCAAAATAACCCTTTGCATTAATTAAGCATTGCTCATCGCCTCAGCAATATGGGCGAGCCGATCGGGTCCACATATTATTTCGTCACCAGAACTGTGGCAAATTTGACCCTGTTAAACCCCTAATTTGGAGGCTGGCGAAAAATGAGGTTTTAATTTGCTTTTGTGCAATACTGAAAAGGAAAATATTTGTTATTCCTTTATATTTGTATTCTATGTTCATTCAGCTTTCCATTGATATAAAATCCTATTTTTTGTTATCAGATATGGTCTTTAAAACGGTATGGTGTCATCCATAGAGTATTTTCCAGTCTCTTCTCATTGAGAACATTTGTGCTGCTCCAACAAATGCTCTGGCGACAATTGCTCTGAGCTGTATTTCATCAAAGATGTAGGGTTAGTGGGTTAGGTTTAGGTTTAGGGTTAATACATGTAGTTAGTGTTTGGTCCAGGGCTGAATTTGAGAATTTAGTTAGAGCAGGATATACATTGTGGAGCAGTGGTTGCCAGAGCAGGTGTTGTACAACCAAATTTGCTCTTTACTGTGTTTGGGAATGTGATTACCATTTTGCTTCATGGAATCAGAGAATCAAATGGGATTATATGATATCATCTGAGTCATATTAAAAGATACTAACAGACAAATCCAAGAAAATGCTGTTGCCCAGGGGTTAATTTTTTGTTTATTCCATTGTCTTGGGTTTTTCCCCCAATCGTGTCTGGATTTCCCCTATATTGCAGCAATACACATGCTGTATCCTATTGTACTCCAGGATACAAGAAAGTCTGCAGTTCCCTTCGACAAATAGAGAAATTTAGTTTTCCAGTTTTCCAGTGACAAAATATCAACTTCAGAAATGCAATCAAATGCATGTATTGCATTTTCAATAATATTGTTTTCATGTTCTCAGTATAATTTAAGTTTCTGTATGTATTTATTGTTACAGAAACTTTTCTAAGGATGGTTGGTTAACTGTGTTTCAATATGTTTTTATTAGTCCTCAAAACCAAGCAAGTACCCTTTATTACCTTAGTTCTATACATTTAATTAAGATGAAAAAGGATCCAGATATTGTACCTAAAGTGATGCCATAATCCATCTACTGCCATTACAATACAATCATGTGATATAATAGAAACAAATATACATTCATGAAAGCAAACTAAATCATACCTGGTTTAGGCTTGTTGACTGTTCTTTTAAATGTCAAGTGTGCAATCTTTGCAATACTTACATAGGAATTAGTGTACTTGTGTAACAAATTTGATATGCAAACTGAATTAATTCAGAAAATGAAAATGAGAATTTGATGTACTGGTGATATATTATTCATTTACCGGTAGTAACAAAACTGTCTTAATTTTTACTCTACTTTGCTAGTGCTCTGTAAATCAGTACACTTACTGTATCCATATTAGGCGCGTTTTCATCATCTCGAGATTGCCAAATAGCCCGCTATTTCTGATTTGGGAAATAATCCCGAAGTAGCAAATCGCGTCTTCACTATCTCGAGATTCGACCTCAAAACTTGAAACTCGACCTTGAGAAATTAGCTTGAGATATTTTGATCAGCGTTAGCGCGTATTGCGAATCTTCGGTCTAGTGAAGAGGTACGGGACAAATAGCTGGATATTTTGCCAAATAGTGGGATAGTTTGCAAACTATCCCAAGATATCTTGGGATGACAATCCTGACCAAATATCCTTCTAATTGCTACTTCGGTCTGATGAAGACGCAAATTAGCTGGATAGTTTGCGATCAGGATAGTTCAAATAGCTGGATATTTGGCAATCTCGAGATAGTGAAGACAGACCTTTAGTCAGGGTTTAAACCTGAACAGAAGATCCTATCATCTGCTGAAACTTTCCTGAAAGCCAAAAGGGCGTTAAAGTTAACTCACCATTTAACATAGGGTTAACAATGCCTTTCTAGTTCTCAGCATGTTTCTTTGAACTTCAGGCTTTTGTAGTTGGGTGTTTTGTATTGCATGCACATATAGTCAAACCTGCTTTAGCGACCACCTGTATAGAAAGACCACCTGTCTACAGAGACCACATTTTTTCTTTCCCTTGAAAATGGTTTCTTATTGAAAAATTAACTAAAGAAACATGTACATAAAGACTACCTGCCTCTAAAGACCACTTTTCCTGTCTCCCTTGGGTGGTCTTAAAGACAGGTTTCACTGTAGTATCATACAAGTCCTTAACTTTGGTGTGGTTTTGTCTTGCTTTCTTTCATGAACACAGGTTCCACAATACTTCCAGGCAAACAGGATTAGGGAAAGGCAACTTCGCGGAGCAAGCAGCCAAGATAGAAGCCATCAAGGAAGAACAGGATGATGCCCAAACAAAAGTAGAACAATGCAAGGTTGGTATTGATGATGAGACATTAATCTACATTTGCCACTCTCCACACAGGTAAAGGAGTTTCTGTTAGGAATACAAAAGTAGAACATTGCAAGGTTTGTATTAATGATGAGACATTAATATACATTTGCCACTCTCCACACAGGTAAAGGAGTTTCTGTTAGGAATACAAAAGTAGAACATTGCAAGGTTTGTATTAATGATGAGACATTAATATATATTTGCCACTCTCCACACAGGTAAAGGAGTTTCTGTTAGGAATACAAAAGTAGAACATTGTGAGGTTTGTATGAATGATGAGACATTAATATACATTTGCCATTTTCCACACAGGTATAGGGGTTTCTGGTAGGAATTCAAAAGTAGAACATTGCAAGGTTGGTATTGATGATGAGACATTATTCTTAATTTGCCACTCTCCACACAGGTAAAGGGGTTTCCGGTAGGAATACAAAAGCAGAACAATGCAAGGTTTGTATTAATGATGTCACATTAATCTACATTTGCCACTCTCCACCCAGGTGAAGTAAACAGAACGTTGCAAGGTTTGCAGTAATGATCAGACATTAATCTACATTTACCACTCTTCAGTGGAGCAAACGGTTATATCCAATAGGATCAAAGTCCCTTGATGCATGTGCGCCTTATATTTATATGTCAATGGCACAGATGGAATTCTCCTTTTTGCCTCATTCCTTCTCTTTCCTTGCGTTCCATATTTACCTTTTTCTCATTGATATATTTATCGCTCAATTGCTCAAATTCTGCTTTTTTCAGGCCAATTTGTTGATTTCCTTGTTATAAATTTTGTTATTTTGTTGTTGCCATATCAATATTTATTTTCATATTTCTCCTGAAGTTGAAGATTTTCTTCCTCATTTCATGAATAAGTTATCCCACAATACATAAGCTGGTAGGGGGATACATTTCATGAATTTCACTAACAATGCATTGTGTGAAACAGTCACAAGCAGCCGGTTCCCCAATACATTGTACAAATATAGCCACAAGGCTTTAGTTTCTGTGAATGGAGGTACTTGTATGGAGAAAGACATATCCATGGTAAGATTTACATGTTGAACGTCAAAATGAGAGGAAAAATGCAGTTTCACTTCCTCAAACTCTGTGATGGTTGGTGTCCACAGATCAGATCAAATGAAATGGAACATGACCATATATGTACACTGATAGAAACCATATCCCAGACAAGTACCGGTACAGGCTTCTCACCAATATAATAATAATAATGACAATAATATTCCGCTTTTAGATAGCACTTGTATATTATTCAACCAAACAGTAAAGGCCATGTATCAGATCACCTGAGAATACTTTCATGAAGAGTGAAACATAATGAATAGTAATAATGATGATAATCTACATTTAGATACTCTTTAATACTCATTGTTTCTAAGCACTACACATTGTACATTGAGTGTGCATTAAATGATCAAACAATTTATACATCAATTAGGGGTCGTAGATGTTATTGAAAAAGGGTAACACCCATATTACATGTAAATGACATCATATGTCCTTTGGCAAGACATTGATCTACATTTGCCACACTCAACCCAGGTAAGGTAAATGGGTACCTGGCAGGAATTAATTCCTTGAAATGCTAGAGCGATGTAATGGCAGCCATGCTAAAGCCTGGGTAATACAAGAGCACCAGGAGTGTCAAGTCTGGCAGATATGAGCGCAATACAAGAACCCAATATCATTACTCCCTCGCTTGGTGAGTATAAGAACAATAGTTCTATATAATCACCTGTTTGATTGGGGCGATGCACTTTGGCCTGCAGGCTTTTTCTGTGCAAGCATTAATTTTAGGCTAGTTTTGCAGACTTCATTTATTTCTAACAGGGCCCCATCTTACAATGAGATACGATTGATCCAGATCAAGCTAAGTCCTTCAATCAATCGCAAGTTTGCAGTCTCCTATCTCTTATGTACATACAGTGTAGTTGCGATTGATATCAATCTCAAATAAGTTGCGATTGATATCAACTCTTTGTAAGATGGGGCCCTTTCCAATAATTATACCTCATTCCTCCTAAATTTTGTAGGTCCCAATAGTACTAAAATGTACCTGCAAAGTTGCTGTTAAATGCATGTACATCTAGCAGGAAGCAGGAAGCACAATATTGCATTATTTGAAGATTTATGTATACATATACCCAATCATTCCTGTTGCTATGGGTGACCAATCTATAAAATAATATATTCATGGACAGGTGATAGATATGAACAGCTAGGGCCAATGAAAGTTCCTGATAGATGTCATAATCTGTCATGTAAAACCACACCTAGAATCAGGTTACCGTTATCAGCTTGGTGCTGGTATGTAGCTCAGTCATCAGAGCAGTTCAAAGTCTTGGGTGGAATCAAAACAAAACCCAACAATCCAGAATAAATCGTAGCAATTTTTTCTCGACATACGATTCCAATACCAGAGCTCAAGATTAGCTTTAAGATATACTGTACATGTAGTTAGATGTGCAGACTTGGTTTCTAAAAGAAATGGAAATTGCATATGAAATCAGCATAAGCTCTTTGTTCAACATTTTCATTTAACTATGACCACCCCCCCCCCCATGTCAAAAATGATAAATCAAAGTATTATGGCCTGCAAGATACTTCCCCCCCCCCCCCACTATAAAAATGAAGTTTCACACATATTGAGAATAAGGTTTCTCTACATCACAAACTAATTACAATGATTTACAATGATAAACATGATCTTGAAAGTGGATTTTTTAATCGTTGGAATAGAAGACGTCGAAAAGCAACATTCGATTTGTGTTAACACACATTATGATAATTCTTTTGTATTATAAACTGTCTCCTGAAGCATACATGTATTGAAACTGATGTACCTGCATACACAATTCATTCACTTTCATTTTTCTCTTTAACTTGTTAGACAGTACCTTTAAAGAAAGCTGAGATGTGCTTATAAGTACTTTTTACAGATTTTGAAAAGCACCTTTAATTTTTTCTATGAGGTGAAAGTTCAAATGCTAGTTGTGATTGGCCTTCTGTTTATCTTGACATGCAGATATGAAACTCATTGTTTTATTCCACACCCACTGTATCTGTGTATCACATTTAAAAACTTGAATTTCACATTTGATTATTCTTGAGAACTACAACCAATATCATTAAATTATATAAAAAAGGAAGTGTCATTGAAAATGCCTTATGGATAAGGCTTACATGTACAGTTCACTACTCTATTGTTTTATTTATTTTATAAAATAAGTAATAATGATGATAACCAAAATTTGTTATAACAAAATTCTTGAATAATGATTGATAATTTTCATTAGACTTATGAAAAAGATAGGATATTTATATAATATTGGACGGCCTAGAGTGATGCAAGAAAATATTGCTCGAGCTATTACAGTATTGGATGAGTCAAAAACAAGTCTAATATCATCTTAGAGAGAGCAATATATTCTTGTATCACACGAAAACAAAGCCATACAATATTATTATTCTGACTAGCGAAATAACGAAATTTGACTTACCTTAGTAAATATGGCTTTGTTTTCTTATGATATCGATATGATATCAATATCAATAGTTGAAGTTCCCGGATGACTGAGCAATACGAAAACAATATTGGTCAGTCCTCCGGTACTGCGCTAAAGATATTGAATACGCTGATTTGATTGTACCACTTGGAAGCCTTGTATAGATAATGACAATTTATATTGATTTTCTGAAGTGACCAAGCAGACTCTGAGTCTGAAATATACTCAAATAACAATGGATATTTCGTCCTTGTTTTCACGAAGTGACGGTAGTGAGGAAAATCGTAACGCAAAGTGAATGCAATTTTTTGTCACTACCGTCACTTCGTGAAAACAGCGACGATTTACTCAGATAAATCAAATTTGCTTTATACTTTAAATGTCAGGTAGTCATTATATGGTTCAGTAAAATAGAATATAAAAAGCTCTCTATAGTTCTGGTTCACATGACAACAACTATTAAGAACAACTGTCCACCCAATTACTTTTGCATGTGAGTCTATCTATCTATCAAGGTATTTTTCTCCCAGCTCGGAGGTTGATTGCAACATTTTTCGACACATCTCTATGTTCTGCCATCCTAGTACACTCTTTCAGTGTCATTCCACACCTTGTCTTAATGTTCCCCCTCTTAATTAGTTCTTAATTACTCTCTATATCTGGCACCTTTGACTTTTCCTTCCAATACATCATTTAAGAGACTTCAGGGCCCTGCCTTACAAAGAGTTAATCGTAACTATGTACATAAGAGATAGGAGACTGCAAACTTGCGATTGATAAAAGGACTTGCGATTGATTTGGATTTGTAAGACAGGGCCCTGATGTCTTTTAATTCATGTGAGTAACTTTAACTAATTTTGCGAGTGGTGTCGATTTGCAAAACTTTTACAGTACAGATTTTTTGTATTTACTGTATTTCATGAGAATATATTCAAGTATAAAAGTTGTTTATATTCATTCTGTATGAAATACATCTAACTCTTGCACTCTCTTTGTTTTCCTCTCATCTTTTGTGTTTACCCAGGATGCATTAGTGACGGACATGCTGAATCTAGTCTCCAAAGAAAGTCTTCTGTCCAGGAGTCTAATGGATGTGAGTAACGCATTATGACTATATTCCTATATCTTGATTTGTTTCCAGTTTGCTTTCATATAATTCTTGGTAAAAGACATTACCCGGTAAGCAATATCAGTGTCACCAAAGCCAAAAGAATTGCCCAATGGGAGTTCCTGTTGAAATAAATATGACCAATCAATCAATCAGATTTTTATTTTATTCATGTAGCGTCCATGGAGGCTCTTTTTTTAAATTTCACATCTTTCAAGAAGATACTCGATCATGTTCTGTCTTTTGTTCCCAGCAACATGTCTTAATCGTCTGCCCAAAACTTTTAAGAACACTTAAATCTGAAGCCAATAAACTTAAAATGTTTAGGAACTGTTAACAGGCCTGATAAAAACCCGATTTAAATCGGTTTCCAGATTTTTTTTATTTTCCCAGATTTTTTCCAGATTTTTTTTTCTTCTTCCCAATTTTTTTTTCTTCTTCCCAATTTTTTTTTTTTTTTTTTTAATCAATCCAGATTTTTTTTTTTCCCCCTATTTTTCCCCCAATTTTGTCCCAATTTTCTTACTCGAAAGGGGGAAATGTTATTAGATGCCATTTTTCCCCCGCGAATCCTTTTTTTTTTTTTTACTCAAGGGGGGCGTGGTTGAGGGGAAAACGAAAGAAAACAATTTTTTTTTTTTAGTGCTCACTATCACCCCTGTGTTAAAGAGTCATCATTTGTTCAGGTCAACCTTAGTACGTATATGTACCTGTACATATGTCAGAATTCTCTGAATTTATCACGTAAAATTGACAGGTATTCTTCATCTCTGTGCAATGCTGAATTGAACAATGGGAACACAATTTAGTTTAGCAGTCCCAATGAAACTACTTCATTTTTTTTAATTGTCATGTGTTTTAATTAATGATCCAAGACAAAACTGGAAACAGAAGTCAATTCGTGGCTCAATTGTGTGTAAAGGTGTTGAATGACACGTATTCAAACCTCCTTAAAGCTACAATTTACACTGAATCTTTTCCCATTGAATTATGAATTATGAATGTACAACTTCCTTATCCTTTATAAGTACCATTGATGAGGAAAGAATGAGGAAACCATGTATACATGTACATGTTTGCAATATAAAAGAAATTATAATGTGGATCGTATAAGCAAGAAATTATGTCATTGTTTTTCTAGGTGGCATTTGATATTGCAAAAAATCAAGTCCAAATTCCTGTTAGTTGTTAATTTACAGACTTTAATACCAATTAGATTAAATGGGGATCATGTCATATTTTTTTTGTCAACAATTATCATTGCTAATGGGGTCAGAATTCTTGTTAGATTGTTAAATTTTTAAATAAACATTGGAGTGTATTGTTATGCAAATTAGGATGCCTCATGTATGCACAGTACAATATTTAAAGGTCTCAAGTTAGAAGGGGTATTCTGGCACATGGGCATGTGTTATTTGAGGGAAGATCATGTTATTGAATAGTTGCCAGAAGACTTGGTTAAAGGGACTTTGAACATTTTTTAGATCATGGCTGATGAGAGGTGCTTAGGCCATGACACACACACACACAAAATTTTATTCAATGGGTTTGGGACAACCAGATATCTGGAGAAAAAAACATTATATCCAGTGAAAGACTGTTGTCACTTGTCAAACAATGAAATCTGTAAGGAGTTACAGTATGTTGGTGATAAATGTATTTCATTAGATATTTACTAGGAAGACAAAAAAAATGTGTCCAATGTGGTTTAAAAAAAAGGTTGGTAAGAATCATCTTTAACAAAAGGGGCACTGTGACAGGTTCATTGGGCAATTGTTGCTGTATTTGTCAAGCAGTTAATTGCCTCTATGGTTTGATTGGCATACATAAGTCCACCTGTTAAATGGTGACTGACATCAATTTCCCAGATAGTGTAGAATTGGCACTGAGAGTAAGGAATTACATGTATATCGGTTATTGGAAAAAGCATCATGTCATTTAGAAAACGGGTGTCAGTAGAATTTAGTCTTGAAGTTTAAAACGATACATGATAGATTTTAGTCTTAACCGTGGTCCTTCTCTGTTCCTAGATGGTAGCGGCCCAGGCACAGTACCACCGCAATGCCCTGGCCAGACTTGAGAACATGGTCCCCAAGATGAAGGAGACCCTGGACCGGGACCAGCACAAGCCCACGTTTGGGACCCATCTGGAGGAGCACCTGAGGCTCCAGGACCGAGAGATCGCTGCCCCCATCGAGGTCCTCATCACGTGGCTCCTGGAGCTCGGTATCGAGGAGGAGGGGCTCTTCAGGTTAGGCGGGGCCCAATCAAAGATGAAACTCCTCAAGGTGAATATTCAAATTTGATTAAAGCCTGGTTTGTGGGTGTGTGTGTGTGTACGTGTGGGGGGGGGGGGACCCATCGAGGTCCTGATCACGTGGCTCCTGAAGCTGGGCATCTAGGAGGAGGGGCTCTTCAGGGTGGGCGGGCCCAATCATAGATGAAACTTCTCAAGGTGAATATTCAAATTTGATTGAGGCCAGGGCCCCGTCTTACAAAGTTTTACGATTGATCCAAATCAATCGCAAGTCCTCCAATCAATCGCAAGTTTGCAGTCTCCTAATATATACGTAGTTGCGATTGATATCAACTCTTTGTAAGACGGGCCCTGGTATGTGTCTGTGTTAGATAGGGGAGGGGGGAGGGGGGAGGTTATTTATTGTATTGTTGACCATGTCTAGGACCGATTGAGGTCCTCGACATGTAGCTGCTTGCACTAGGTTTTTGAAGAGGAGGGGCTGTTCCGTTGGATGGTAACCAGTCAAAGATGAAACTTCTCAGGGTGAATATGAAAACATTTAAGTAGGACCTAGTTAAAACTGTAGGTGATTACCACAGAGGGAGAATAGGTAATCTTTCTTGAAGGGGGTCTGTTTTGTTTTAATTTTGCATAAGTCTTTTCTTGGTTACCAGGAAAGTACAATAAGCTTAAATCACAATGATTGCCTAATAGTTCATTGTACATTAGTTCTAAAAAGTACAGCCATGTGTAGGTGTCATCAAGTGGTTTGAGCACACGACTGGAAAGGCTTAGGTTGTGGGTTTTATCCTGGGCATTGCACCAATGTCCTTTATCAAGGCATTAATCTACATTTACTACTCCATACCCAGGAGAGAAATGGGACCTGGTAGGATGATGAAAGCTTAGTTTGTGATAGTAAATACATTGTTTGCAATAAATGTTTTTCTCACAACCGGTGTGTTGGCTCAGTCAGTAGAGCGTCCGCCTCACAACCGGGAGGTCGTGGGTTCGAACCCCGGCCGCGTCATACCAAAAGACGTTAAAAAGACGATCAATTTGGAGTGGACTAAAAGATTATTATTATGATTATTATGATTATTAATAATGTCTCCTCTTGTCAATGTTTCCTATGTAGGCTGCGTTTGATGCCAACATAGAGCTTGATTTGGTGGACTTTGAATACCAAGAGCACTCAATTGCAGGTGAGTTTCACTCTATGTGTCAGAGAGAAATGGCATAGCTATAGGGTGGGGGAGGTATGTGCCCCCATCTAATGGCAGAAAAAAATGAAAATAGAAAAAGAAAAAAATCTGGCTGGACCTCTTTTCTGCATCCCCTCCCTCTCATCAATAGCATTATTAATTTGCATTTTATTCACAATTATGACTGCCCCCCCCCCCCCCCAACCTGATGATACCAGTACCCCCTCTAATACTGCTTTCTAACTGGCTTCTATCGGAGTCACACCGATGAAAATACCAATTGAATTTTCCTTATGTAAACAAAGGTGAAACCGCCGTGTTCTCCCTGTCGTTTTCTAACTGCCGGTGAAATTCACTCGCTGTGGCGAGCCCTTGCCAGAAGTGAAGAATTATTGCGTAATTATTAAGCCGCGCTCCATCTAGCTAGCATGCAGCATGTTCGACCATAAGTCAACAAACACAGCTGGTTACGATAAAGCGCGCGTATACTGCGACCTTTGACCATTTTAATCGCCTTTTTCTCCCGAACGTTTTCTAACTGCCCATTTCATCGGTGTCACAGAATTTAATAGCCTATTTCTCTTCTTTTCATCGGCTATTTAATCACCTTTTTCTCCTCTGTTGCTTTCCAACTAGCCGTTTCATCGGATGTGTCCGGATGCATCCGATGAAAATCAGTGCAGTTAGAAAAGGGTATAAGTCTTATTATACATCAACAAAATAAATAAAAATAAATTTAAAACTGGGAAGCTGAGTGAAGTTAGCTCTTGGGAAGCAAAAAAGAGTTTTTGAAACACCATCTCTGAAAGAAAATAAATGAATGACCTGCCTTGAAAAAGAAATTGAAGATTTTTGTGATGAATGATCATATTCTGTAATTTTTGCTAAATATTTATGGTAATGTATCCATTACAAATTTGATAATAAGATGAAGCAATCTCTGATCGATTTTGCTCCTTGTGTGTTATGTGATACCTGCAAAGGAAAGAGAAATTGAAACTGTAGATAAGGAAACAATAAGAAAGAAGTACTTGCTGTTTTGTAAAAATGTTCAAAAATGGAGAAATGTGGTCAAGCAATACAAAACCATCAACAAGATACCTGATGTGATCTTTTTGATGTAGGTCTGATTTCAAAAGAGGAGTTTCTCAGCTTCAAAATGATAAATAACTCTTAATGGATGTTCCTGCACCAATGAAAACAAGAAGAATATCCAGTATCAAAGACTTACTTTAGAGAAAAAGGTGTTTAAAGTCTGCTGTCTATTATTAAAGTACTCTGACTTCCAAGGTATTGTGCAAGGTGACAAAAGGAGTATTAAATATCTATAGAAACTTTGGTGAAGGCACTATCAGGTTGTTCTGAAAACTTGGCACACCAATTAGGTGCATCCTGTTCTTTATTTTGCTAAGGTATCAATGCAACATCTTGCAAGATCAAAATGAGACCACCAGTCAGGGTCATTTGTAAATTAGAATTACTACAGCAAAGATCATAGGTCTACAAAACACTGCCAGAAATACCACTTTTAGATTGTATGCTGCTCTCAAATTGTAAAAGTAAGATGAGTATGATAGGTGCATAAGCAGCATCAACAAGAGGGGATAGATACTATATTTAACAAATAATAAATAAATCATTTGTATTATACAACGAAACTCCTATATCCTTGTTATTTGTTGTAAAAAGAATTAATTTCAAGATTGTCTTGTGTCATTATCGCTGACAAATAAACCCAAAATTTAATAGGCTTATTTTAGTATGCACATAGAGATAGGCACGTGTACCTCTACACCGCTGCAAATTTCATACTGACACATTTTTGGACAGTACTGGAAACTATTGCACGCTTTTTCATGAAAACAAGGTGTGATAGTTTCAGTAAATGAATCACGCAAGACCGCATTCAATCACTAATTCAATTAGGATCTAGGAGTGCATTGTACAAAATAGACTATGAAATATTATCTTGGTTTATGCAATGTATGACATGGAGTCCCTCATTTTATGTTTTACTTCTCTTTTTCCATTAGCTGTACTAAAGCTGTATTTGAGAGAACTTCCAGCTCCTCTACTGACCTTTGACCTCTACACCGACTTCATCGAAGCCGGCAGGTAATTGAAATTTTATGTGATAAATGGTTTTGCTAAGGGATTTAGAAATGAAGTACAGATAAAGAAAATCGTAAATATTTTAATTATCTCCTTAAAGGAAAAGTCATAAAAACTCACTTCTGCAAACTTTTTATTTCTTAAAGAATTGAATTTTCATTCTAAGAAAATAGGGGTTTCTCCTTTTTTCAATTAATTTGTTTTACAGTGTCTTTTTCATCATGTCTTTCAAGGGTGCAAGCCCGAGTAGAAAATGTAAATTTTATTGTAATAATTTGTCTTTATTTTGTGATATTAAAAAGCCCTTCTAAAGTGTTGGGAGCCCCCAAAATGTGATGGCAAAATTTCACTTAAACAGTATCATAATGTGAAAGAGGAAGTCATTAAAGACACATTTCTGCAAGGATTTTCAAAACAAATGTGTTTGAAGTCAAATATTGATGAAAGAATACAAAGTTTAGGTTTCCTGCGTACAACAGAAACCCAAATTAGTAGGTATTCTTTTATCAACATTTGTCTTCAAACACATTTTTTTTGGGGGGTGGGAATCTTTGCAGAAGTATGTCTTAAATGACATCCTTTTTTTCCATTATGATACAATTTAAGTGAAACTTTGCCATCAAATTTTTGGCGAATTTGGGGCTCTAAACATTATTTATCTTTTCTCACTATCATCTGCCTTGTTACTGTTATTATCCAAAGTCATTCATTTTTCTTGTAATTTTTTTCTGTTTGTTTTCAGCAATAAGGATCCCAATCAGAAGAAGGAAGCATTGAAGAAGGTCGTCGGCAGGCTCCCAAAGGCCCACTTTGATAACTTAAAGTATGTTAATGTATGTGTGTGAGTGTATGTATGTATGTACATGTATGTGTGTATGTGCATTACCGTTCAATGCTAAGTATAAAAGATAAAGACCAGTTATGGTCATGCATGGATTGCATTGTGAAAGAAACGTTGTGAAATCGATCAGAAAAGGTTGATCATCTAGCATAGATGTACTGCAAGGTTCTGGAATCATCAAAATGATAAGGAATTTGGCAAAGTCTTCATAAAGTTAGAAGCACTGTACACAGAAATATGTATATGGGACTACACACACGTGCGCGACACGTGCATTTCATATCTCTCAACAGGCAAGAGATACACTAATTTACCAAATATATCAATTAGTAGGCGGTTTCCCATCAAATTTTGTATCATCATATAATATTCAAAACATATTCTTTCACATGATTGGTAATAAGAGCTTCCATTTCATTTTTTGAAATTGGGGCATTTCCAATACTGGTCTTTACCTTTAAGCTGATGGCATTTTATTTGTTTCTTCAACTTGTCATTTATAATTGATATTATTGGAATATTGAATCTAGTCAGATGAATTGCTTCAGGTTTAAAGTACACGTACATATAAATGTTAGCCCCCCCCCCCCCCCCAAAAAAAAAATTACTTTCATTTTTTCTTCCTCCTTTTCAGTTGATGACACATTTTCTGCTTTGCTGTTTTTTCCTCTTTCCCCCATCTCTCGCGCGCTCTCTCTCTCTCTCTCTCTCTCTCTCTCTCTCTTTTTCTTTCTCCAATAGTGCAGTAATATAAGTAGAGTTGACATTTAATTTGAATCCTAGGTGACTATCTAAATTATTTCATTTTTCCTTCATTTTCTTGTGATTTACACATTGAGTGTCAAGTAAACATGTTTTTTTTTTAGTTGTCTTTTAGTGAAACAGGACCATGTATCTGTTCTTTTGTGTCTCGTGCTATTATAAGTATTGCATTTGACAATTTCCCTTCGAAGATTATAATGTTAACGATGCCACATCAATGATTTCTTCTCTCTGCAGGTACCTATGTCGATTCTTGAATCTGGTTGCTGACAAGAGTGATAAGAACAAGATGACGTCCTCCAATCTCTCGCTCGTCATAGCGCCCAACATGCTCTGGTCGGAAAAGGATGACTTAGGGTAAGAAAAACCAGAAAGCAGAGTCCAGAAAGATGATGCTGGTTGAAAAGAGGTTTTACCTGGTTATCAATATTCAGTCTGAAAAGTGTTCTTTTTTAGGCATTTGCCTAGAATGGTATCGCCTATGTCCCTTTTCTTCCTTTTCTTGAACTTTTTTTTTAAGGGGGGGGCAGGAGTCTTCATTGCTGAGGATATCTTTTTTGTATGTCAGTATAGAGATTTTGTCCAAGCACAGTGGACAATTTGAGCACATTCAAGCTGAACAACTGCAGAGTTAGTAGTTTTTTGTCTCGCCTGCGTAGCAAAAAAGCGAGACATAGGCGCCGCTTTTCCGGTGACGGCGGCGACGGCGACGGCAGCGTCAACATCAAAAACTTAACCTAAGGTTAAGTTTTTGAATTTTTGATATAATTTTGAAAGTATAAGTTCTTAGTCAATGAAACTTAAGATCAAAGATCATTTAAGGTCAACAAATTTAGACTTTGTTGTGGCATCAACATCAAGATTTTCAAAATGCTTCTTCTTCATTATTTTTCAACCGATTTTGATTCTGATTGTTTCATATGATAGGGCTAGGAGGGGGATTCAAAATTTTTACACAGAATCATGAAATTCATTATCTATGCTAATTTATGCAAATTTATTCGAAATCACAAAAATGGCTTCTTCTCCTTCATTTCTCGACCGATTTTGATTTGGTTTGTCTTATCTGGTAGAGCTAAATTTGGAACACTAAACTTCTACACAGAATTGTGAGATTTTTGCTCCATTGATTATTTATGGTACTTTATGCAAATGAAATGAACTTATGTCCCTTCCAGGGCATCAAACTTTTATTTTTTGACCAGTTCAAAAGTGTACCACATAAAATTTACGATATTTGTTGTTGCGAGGTGCGGATGAGTGCTACGTCATTGACGTTCTGGTTTATCATATTGAATTGCGTTACGTTCTGGTTTATCATATTGAATTGCGTTATGCAGGCGAGACCGCCGAGAGCGTTTCCCTTGTTTTTTCAATGAATGATGTTTTGAGAGCAGATTTAGGGTTTTGAGTGCCAATATTGAACTCGGATTAAGAAACAGAGACAAACGAAGCTGCTTGACTCAAAACTACATGTTTAGGGGCAGTTGAATCATTTGATAGATAAAGCTGCTTATATAAAATGAATGAATAAACTATTGACCAGTTGAAGGAAGCAAAGAAAAGGATTGAAAGCAATATCAACATCATTAAATTTCAGGAGGAGGTAGAAATTGTTTTTCCAAGTGGTACAAATTCAGAATTCTTGAGCTTGGTGAACAACACATTTGGAGGCAGTTGCCAGCTTGGTCATGTGATTCGTGCATGTAAATAAATGAACTATTGACCTGTTCAATCATATTGTCTTATAGTTCCAGCATTTTATCTCCGACTTCCAGGACATCGCTAGCAGCAGCGCCAGGCATCGTCGATTCTTTCATCACACATGCAGAATGGTACTTTCCCGGAGGTAAGCATCTCGTTACCATGGCATCAAATTGTCTATGATTGGGGTATATCTATATCCTAATCAATGGATGAAAAGTGATCTATTGCTATTACTAGATTATAAAGGGAAGTGCGGACTTCCGTGCAAAATTCCAACTACCTTGGCTCAATTGTTGACCCCTTTTTCAGGCATTCATAATTATCTTATCAGCAACATAAAAAAAAAAGGAATAAACAGAGATGGAAAGTCATTTCTCCCACAGACTTTCCAACTAGATAGTTGAGCACTAATAGTGGGAATAGCTGGGAAAATAAAAAAAATAACAAAATAAGAGCACAATTCTGAATCCAAGCAAAATATGTAAACTGCACAAACTTAAAGGTAGAGGACTGTCGGTACTCCCTTTAATCTGTAATTCGCACTGAATATTAATGCATATATATTTTTCCTGTTTGTGAAAGCATATCGGCTATTAATGATGGCCAAGTATCCCCTTAATGGTTCTCTGACTTGCCTTGTTAATGAATTTATGCAGACCGGCTTTCACTTTCAACCCGTGAAAGAGTTTCTATCGCATCTTTGTGTTACATGGAAGATCTTATGCCTGATTAGGCTATTAGCTTGTGATGTTTGTATCATTACGATTTGCAGAAATGATGCATAGTTTCTATGAGGGTTGAGACATTGATTGTGCTATTGATGGTTTCCTACCAGGCATAAGTCAAGTTATTTTGACGTTGCCCTTTAAATAGCTCTCATTGGTATCAGCAAATATTTGCTTCTCTGGACATTGTTTGTATAGGCTAAAATGAAATTTGGTTTCCTGCTTTCAATGCATATTCAATTCCGACCTGCTTTAAATAAACCCTCTCCAGATTAATGACTTATCAAGGTCTTAAGTTGAATTTAAAAAAACCTTTTGGAGGACAGACTAATGATTATGAGCAGTGCTAATGAGAAACATATTCTAATTCTTTTAAGGATATGAATTTTGTTAAAGCAATACCAACATAAGTGCTTTTTTTTATAACTGTGAAATACTAACTTTATAGATTTTGATTAAAGTTGGAATGTCTGGTGGGCTTTCAATACTGAAATTGTTTTTTAAAAACCTGCACCTCCTTAATCATTTCCCTATGATCTTCTCCATGAACTATGCATCATTTCTTAAGCATGAATGAGATACAACTTTCTGCCTCCAATGAATGATGAATTGATAATGTATTGAAATATTATGAATGAACCCAGACCTTTTATGTGGACTGCAATCTCTATCGTGTTCGCATGATTTCTGACTTAAGTTGGTGAAAGAATTACCATTTGTTCATGGAGGGAAAAGGGAATGGCGTTTTTCATTGGAAAAGTGTTTCCCTTATTTTTGGTATTATACATTTGGGAATTGATCATATTTTCACTCATAAAGTTCCCATTAGCTTAGCCTTATTCATTTCTTTTGATTTTATGTTGGAAATGAATGGTTTTGGCTTTTTGGAGATAGAAGGGCTTAACTCATATACTATAATACACAACTAATGCCCTTCTGGCCCTGAACAGACAATATACAGATAACAACTAATTTATTCATACCCCTTTTAATTTTAATTTTTTTTAATAATTTTTTTTTTTTTTTTTTTTTTTTTTTTTTTTGGGGGGGGGGGGTTGTATTTTGTAAATCAAGAATGAAAGATTTACTGGTTGAATTAGGTCCTCTGCTGAATACTTTTAGATGTAAACTGTAATATGTCACAATCACAAGAAACATATATCGGGACAAATCAATTTTCACATACTTTAATTTTTTTTAATAAAACCTGGTAAGGGTATGAATAATTTAGTTGTTAACTGTATCCATGTAATGTTTCTTTTTTCAGGTTAATGGTAAATTCAATGTACCGGTATCCATTCTTGATTTCGGAATTGCCATAGAATGGATACACTTTCAATAGGAGAATAATAAACACTATTAATCAGTGGCTCAAGGGGTAAACCATTGCCCAAGGGGAGTGGACGGTCCCTGTATTAAGCCTTTGGGAATGACTAACTTTGGTAGTCAACGTGGACGGGTCAAGACTGAACTCACACGCTTTCCTCTCCCAAGACATCCCATATTCTCACTCATTCCTGATACATGTAGGCATACATGATAATATAACAGTCACAATACAGAGCCCTAAACATTTGTGTGCATATTTAATACCATTGTTAACTCGTTTCATATTAAATTTCATGCAACGTTCCCTCGGAGAGGACCTTAAGCCGTCGGTCTTCTGGTTGCTTACTAACAAGCATTTATTGCTTTCTTAGCAGTCAGGTAAAATAACTATCACTATCACTAAAAAAAAATCACGTTTATAGTACGATAATTGTACACTTTCAACAAATACTGTGTATATAGACACATTGTCACTCAGTGCACAAATATATGTACAACACAATCTTATTTTCTTTCAAGAGATTCTGTTGAACAAATACAAAAAACAAGAAAATCTATATTATTATATTTCCTAGTTTTGCTGCATATATTGATGCTCAGTATAATTTTCATTGGATATCCACCTATTTTTGTATGTACGTGAATCTATTTTCAATATTAGCCAAGTATTACATCACAATCATATGCACACATATGATTTGGGCACACCACACAACACTTATACAGAGCGCTTAGGGTACTATAACCCGATCATACACAAATAATCATCATAAGATTAAAAATCAGTATTTAAGAACATGCCCTTGGGGAAATTAGAATTGGTTGATGACTGTACCCATATTTAAAACCTGCATTATGTTGCAAGGTTTGGTTATATGATTATATAGGTTTTTATCGTCATATCGAGGCTTGCTCTACTAAAAATAACATATACTTGGATGGGTTTGGACATCGATACATTGTGCATTCAACAAAACTAATTTTCTATAGGTAATCATGAATTATAAAAGACTTGCATTGTTTTCTTATAATCCAATCCCAATGCTGAGGGTTAAAGAAAATGGGAATTGAGATTTGCAAAATATGCAGCATTAACATACTAATGGGAAATGCCTCTGCTTTCTTCTTTAAAAAGCCTATTTACTGTAATGTTCAGAATTTTTGAATTATTCTTCCACATAGTTTGTTACATGTACTCTTGCAACAGGATCCCTTTAATATGCATTGGGAATTCAATGAAAGTCTGCAAATGTAAGTCCCCTATTAAGCTCTGTGAAATCATTGATATTGGGTCCTTCATGAACATAGACTTCTCTCTTAAATTACTATCCAAAGACACACACAAAATATCTGAAAGATCCCTGAGAGAAAAAGAGGGAAAAAGATTTGTGGTAAAAGTCAGACGTTCCGTACAGTCACCATTTCAACAGTGATACTTGCAGACAAGCAAAGGAAATTGTCCAAGTTTCCAGGTAATATTGTGAAAATGAGAAGGAAAAAGGAAAGAATTAAAATGCACTTTCGTAGACCAAGGTAGCAACAACTCCCCAATCACGTTATATGACCCCCTTCCAACAGAGATGGATTTTCCGACGCCATTGCCTCCAACAACACCCTCACCGAAAAGCAACTCGTTTCCAGACACCAACTCGTACCCGCTGAAGAGCCCCGACGGGACCGCGCCTTCTCTGGTACCTGCATCCAACACCACATCAACCCATTCCATCCCTTCATCGCACCCTCCCCTAGGGCCCCCACCCGGTCCCCCTCCAGGCCCTCCGCCCAACCCCCCTACAGCCATTCCACCCCCTCCCTCTCAGACAGCACCTTTGGTCACCATAGACGGCGTCGGTCCACCCGCACCGGCTGACAAGTAAGCATGACAGGGTTAATTAACATATCTGATGAATATGCATTATCTATGGATGCTCATTTGCATGTTTACATGTCATTTGCATGTAGTGGTAGTTGTGTCATATTGAAGGCCATAGTTCTCAAAAAGTTCATAAACATTGTAAATTGCAGAGTTTCACACATATTTTGTTGGATTATTTTGTCACGTTGTAGGCTAGGCAGGTACATGTGGCTTTCAAAGAGTTCTTTCCTTATAAAATTGCAAAGTTCAATTTGGGGGATCTTGTGAAAATAGAGAGCTAAATTACTCTCTTAAAATGAATGACAAAATTTGACAGGAATTCAAGAGATTGTTGAGACTACATGTACATGTATTATGTAACTAGTTGGATGAATGATCATGATGATTGCCATTTTGTTTGTTCATCCACATAGTGCATTGATTTCTAGAAATAGGATTTAAAATAAAACTTCAAAATCACGAGTGTGAAAACCTGTAACACACTCAGTCATGCTCATGAGTGATTCTGTGCACTTTGCAGAAATGCATGTCAATGTTTTTAGTTTGTATTTACCCTTCCCTGTCATTCACAAATTGCCTGATATCTGTTCCATACAGCTTTGATTTGATTTGTTTTGATTTGATTTGATTTGATTTTTAGTATCTTTGATTTTTTGATTTGATCTAAGTTTCCTAATCATCTTCCTGCAAATTTGTATTCTTGTGTCAGCTGGGTTGGTGAATTAATTATTCTTAGTCTTATCTTGCAGTGCTTATATTTTCCTGTTAACTGACCTTTGCATTGATAACCTCTTTTAATACCTAATTAACTAATCCAAGTTTCATTTCTTTTGATGATGATGTCTATGATGTGGAAATCATGGCATGTCCTCATGACGATCAGCGATCCCCCTCTCCGGATTACCACCCCCCCCCCCCCACCACCCCCATGAAAACTACCCTAGTACAATAGTGTGTATAATCCTATGACAATGGTTTAAATGTGTCAATCAAGGCATAACCAGATAATTATGTGTACCGTAATTAACGTTGTATTGACCGCACTTTTGGCCGCCTCACCATTCAGAAACTAGAACAACACTCAAATTTGTGTGTAATCTTTGTTTGAAAGTAATCTTTCTGATAGATCTCAATATGTAGTTTATAATAATAATTCCTCTAATTTTTCTTCTATTACACAAGGCGTAACACAGGGTTCTAACCTAGGTCCTCTACTGTTTTTTAATTTACATTAATGATCTTACACATTCAATTGCACCTCACAGTTAAATGAAAGGCCTTCCCGCTTGGTTTTTTTAACATGGACCTGGCTTGCTGCCGACAGAGTCGGCAAAAAAGAGGGGTGTGGTTCATACACGAGGGCGGTTTATACAACGTTAATTATGGTACCCCTCTCCTCCCCTCTCACACTTTCATCTATGAATGACTACCCCCAGCAGGACAATTAATTCTTGAGCTTTACACCCCCCCCCCTGTTCTGATAGATCAAGTTTCACTTCATTTGAAAATGGTTTCTATACGACGCTTCTAAAATTGAACATTCTCTCACGCTTTAGTACGGTTGAGTACTTAGGCATGCATGAGTAAAACATGTGTAGGGGTATGCTTTTAAGCGCTTCTGGGCAAGCAAGGGTCTCTTATAATAACCTGATAGACATTAGAGCAATTTTTTCACTATGCTTGAAAATATTTTAGATAGGACGCTTCTAAACTTGAACATTCTTGAACACTTAGAAGTAATAATTAAGTGCTTAGTAATGGGTGATATAAAACTATAGGAATAGGCTATCAAGCTCTTCTTGGCAAACGGTTGCACTCCATATAAGATAATAATGATATATTTTCTTACTCTAATAATTCATCTGTTTTGAGCCAGAAGGGCATTAACTTATAATACTGTAATACAGAGTTAACTCCCTTCTGGCTCCACACAGACAATATGTTTTAAAAAAGGTGTGTTGAAGATATAAAATCTTCTTTATATAATACAACATTGTTCTGAGAAAAATTTAAATTGATTGCAAATTTGTAATCCGGTGGTATACATGCATATTCTAAAATATGTTTAATCTGTTGATGTTAAATGTTCTATTAACTATATCAGTGGTATATTTCATATTGTTTTTTATTCTTTTTCGCAGTTGTTTATGTTTTGTGTGGTTACCAGACATCATTTCGCTTCATATATATCTGTCATACATTAATATAGCCTTTATATTTAAACAAAATATCATACTCATTTATAAACTCCAGAGATATATATCATTTACATGTAGCGTATAGTACTGAACATAGATGTTTAAGTATGCTTAGTGATATGGCTTTTGTTTTGGATATAAAATCAGCCTTAACTAGATGAATGGCATGTTAGAAGAATTTGCAACATTCCTTTACAATGTTTCTAGAAAAATGACCATAATTATATACTCCTTGTTACAGTGATAATTTAGAAACTCTTCTCATGAATGTTTTGAATATAAATTGTGTGTTTTATATTTATTTAACAACAACATTAATGGGATAATATGAGGTTTTCACTGACTAAATTTTGCATTAAACCAACCGTTTATCTTTCTGATTCGTATTATGGGTATGTCATCTAAATGACAGTCTATTGCAAGTAAATCTTGCTATTCTGAAATAATCAAAAAATTCCTTGTCTTTATGAATTGAACCACAAATCATCAGGGTATATATTACTATTAATGCTGTATTGAAATTGAGCAGATAATTCTTTCACATATCAGAATAACAGACTTGAGAAGATAATTGATATTGCCACAAATCTCACCAAATAGTAATCTCTTCGAGATATTTTTGCTCTCAATTGAGAATTCATTATGTCACCATACATGTCGTAAATGTTTTAAAGGGTTGAAAAACTGAAAATTTAGGCTCTTATGAAACAGGAAGATTGTGATCGATATGAATATGATAAAATCCTTAGCCTGGTACCAGAGTAGTATTCTAAATCAGGGTTGTGCCTAATGTACATGTATATGAAGTGGAATGATGTATTTTTCTAACCACTGTTTTTATTTAGTGACTTATGTTACTACGTTTCCTCTTTCCCCTTCTCTTTTTATTTGCTTCAATTCCTCCCTCTCCCTTTCATGCTTTTGTACATGGCTTTGCCTGGGTATTCTTTTAACCCATTCCCCAAATTGGTAAACTATTTTCAACTCTTTCCCTTCAACCATATTATACAAATTCTCCCTTCACTTCCTTCTACATTTGTTCTTGTCTCTTTGCTTGATTATTCATCTTACCGTCTTCTTTTTGCTATCTTTTCCTTTTCTGCGAATGAATACTCATGATATGAATGTGCTATTTCATTTGTCCCCTTTGGTCCTTCTTTCTTTATTTCTTTTTCTTTTTTCAACAATCATTAATTTCCTCTAATTTCCCCAAATCAACCAACATGTTTATCTTGCTGTCATCCCCATTATTTCTCCCTCCTCTCTGTCTGCCTCTCTCCATCTCTCTCTCTCTCTCTCTCTCTCTCTCCTCTCTGTCTTCTTTCTGTCTCCTTCTTTACCCCCCCCCCCCCCCTCTCTCTCTCTCTCCACTCATCTTTTTGTTCTCTCTCTTTCATCATGTAAATTTACTTTATGTTACTGCACCCTTGTTGCCCTTTTTTTGGCATGAAATTGATTTCTTGTCTCTAACCCTGCACCTCTCTAACAACCACACCCTATTTGTGCCACACCTTGTATAGCTGCAGCCCCAGCAGTCACCACCACCCCGGAGCCAACTTCACCAAACGACGAGCACCTCTACCACCACCACCACCTGTGCCCCCCAAGGGCGACCGCCAGTCCCCCTCCACCATCCCCAAGAGCCCCGTCTATCCACCCCCTCGCCCACCGCCCAAAACCAACTCTCTCTAGGACGACTAGCCGTCCGTAGTGCCTCCTTGTAGTGATGCACGCATGCAGCATGTCCATTGTTTAGGTATACGATGCATTTTTCTTGTAATTTGTCATTGAAGGTTTTCTCCACCCGCTCTCCCTCCACACAAAATAAGTCTAGAAAACAAAGCTCATTGCAGCACTAAGTTTTGATCACTGTCAATGCAATCATGGAGTTTAGAAATGGGTATAGAGTGGTCTTGGTCCCATCCTTTTACTTTGAATATTGTCATCGCGCACCCATGTTAGAGATGGAAGATGGCTCTTTAGTTTTAAAAATAGATATTAAAAAATCTGACTCTCTCTGCATCCTGTGTGAGATATTGTGTTACCACAGTTTGCACAATTATCTGAAAACCAATGAAGAGATTCTGAATGAAGTTGCCAAAGTTGTATACAATTTTATTCTGAATCTATTATATTTAGGGGATGAAGAGATCATATTAGGTCTTATAGGTTAATAATCAAACATGTTTTAAAGCATTTTTACAAAAGCACTTAATCACTTATGCCAAGGGATGCCTATAAGGTTAAATCATTTTATGTGTGTTTTGTGGAGCGGGTAGGGAGAGTTCATCCTGCATTATCTGATCATTATTTAAACTAGAAAATAAACCTCTGTAGTAATAGGGAAACAATTTATGAAATTAGAAACAGAGAGATTACTAGATATTTTTAAAACTTTAAGTTCTTTTCATCCACATATCAAGACATATGATTTGGGAAGAAAATGTTGTGTAATGTATTAATCCAGACTTGAGGCACATGGAAAGTTTAATAGATATAATCCACCCAGTAAAGCGCTTAGAGACATTTGTAATAAGCGCTATATAAAAACTGAATATTATTATTTTTAAGATGAAGCAATCGGCGCAAAAATGATTTATGACTAGCATTAAAAAGAATGAATAGTGCATCATGCATTCGATTAACATGGAATGATTGGATGATATCAACAGTATATACTGTAATACATTTCATTTGTAGTATGTGTTATCATCTTGGGAGCCTATCTCTGGGTCTATCTATCTATCTATATTTATCTTTCTTAACCCTATTTAGCCCGGGGGGAGGGGGGTCTTTAGAAGCCCCCCTTCGACATTTATCGCGATAATTTTTTAACGCAAGAAAATCTTGCACTGAAATTTTGTGACTTTTTTCTTTCGAGTCTTGCGCATCTTTTGAAAGAAATTTTTCGAAAAATCGGACCTACTATTACAAAGTCACGTGTCCTTTTGTCTTTGCATGTCAGCCCGAAAATCGCTCATTTTTGTGATTTGTGTACAAAACATATGGAAATCTCATTTTTCAAATAAAGAGATAAAACATTGGTTATTTGGTCTTGTTTATAGTTTAGGTGTTTATTTTGCGGTCAAAATAGTTGAATTATAGTTGGAAATGAAATAAAACAATAAAATACATAAGTTAAAAAAACAAAGAAATACATAAGAAATTATCAAAACAATAGATAACATAAGGAATAACACTGTTCTTTCAATTTTTTGTGTTGTATTATTATTCCAAATGGTCTAACAAATATATGTAGTGAGAAAGAGTGCTTAAATATGAATAATGTCTGATTGATGGGCAAAAATGTGAATTTTATGACCTTATTTGCATAAATTACCATAAATATGCAAATGAGTGAATTTTCAAAAAAATTGAAATTACCATAGTATTCTATACACTTCACTTGACATGTATGCAAATTTTCGCGCCGATCGAGTGTTTCACGGCCGAGATCATAGTGGGGGGGGGGGGCCCCCCCTCCCCCTGGGCTATGCAGTTTCAAAATAGCCCGGGCTAGATAGGGTTAAAGCCCCACTGCACTACTTGTGGTTACTTGCGCCCTTTATATAGCAAACAATGCCTAAATGGTACCCATTGGTCCCCCATGGTCCCCTATTATGTTAATTTAGAGCTGATTTGATGAGATGACCACCTGTCAGTGACCATGCAGGGAGGTCTAATCCCTTCTGGCCAAACTAGTGCAAAGGGGATTTAAGTTCCCTGTCCTTTTTCCTCTTTCTCTTTTCATCTATGACCCTTTCTATTCCTTTTTCTTTCTCATTCTCTTAACTCTCTCAATAATAATCATGTTCATGCTCTACTCCTTCTCATTTTATCATGCTCTCTCTCTCTCCTCCTACCCCAGCTCCTACACCCTGCCTCTCTCTCCCTCTCTCCTTCATTATGTGCCTCCTTCCTTCCCTCCCTCCTTCCCTCTCTCATTCCCTACCTCCTTCCCTCTCTCCCTCTCCATCTCTCCCTCTCCATCCCTCCCTCCATCTCTCCCTTGCCCCTCCTTATTAACTAACCCTCTCTCTCTCTTTCTCTCTACCTCCTTCCCTCCTTCCTTCCTTCCTTCCCTCCCTCCTCCCCTTCTCCCCTCCTTCCCTCCCTCCCTCCCTCTATCCATCTACCTCCCTATCCCTCTATCCCCCTCTCTTCCCTCTTCCTCACCTTTCTCTATCTATGCCCACCGTTCCTCTTCTCCCCTCCCTCCCTCTTCCCTCTCCCTCCCTCCCACCCCCTCTCTCCTTTTTCACTTTCTCTCCATATTCTCTTCTCCCTTCTTTACCTCCCCTTGCATCCCTATCCTCACCTTCCTTTCTCTTTCTCATGATAAATATCTCTCCATTCATCTTTCCCTTGGAGCTGTCCAATATTCTCTTTTCAACTCTGCCTTTGCAATCTCAATTGTATTAATGAGGGGAAATCTTCAGCATTCTTGGGCAATCATCTATATATTTCACAAAGGAAAAGCTCTGATCTCATTTTTAGCAAATTTCCCCAAAGGTTTAAAGGTAATACAAAGTTTTGGTATGGGGTCATGAATTTGGTTCAAATGAACATATTGGAAGCATAGGCGATCCTACAATATTCAGTGATCGTTGTCGCGGTTGAAATCGAGCCTAAAGTCATGAAATTGTAAATAATAAACTCTTTATGTTGTATAGCGCCCTCTCAAGGTCAATATATTAATTTAGCTATGAAATAATGTTCTTTGAATAAAATCGACCGATTTGCTATTAACGTTTGGAATATATACATCACAACTATATATTCTGAGATTTTCATGGTCGCAGCTACCATCGTATGGTCGTAGGCGCTATTTGTAATTTATCAAAATTTACCGGGAGCACCGGTAAATTTCTATATTCAATTTTTCTCGAAAGCAGATGTGTTTTAGGGGATAATTTTTGTAGTACTTATAATACATCCATAGGGGCATCCAGATATATCAAAATTGTAAAGAATCACTATCCAGCCAATTTTCAAAATTTACCAAAACTTTGTAATACCTTTAAAGTATGCTCTAAGCTATATTTATATTCATGTACATATTTGAATGGTAGTTCATTTTGCATCATGCCATGCATTGTATTATGGTCATATCATTTTCCAATTATCACAAAATATGTAAAAACTCCTCATAAAAACTCATCAGTATAAATATATAAAATAGAAGTTCTTTCCCTTCCCCTCCCTTTTTTAGTTTTTGTTTAAAAGGGTACAATCTTGTACAACCCAATAATACTTCTGTATGTGCTCCTTCAATTCTTGATTCGTATAACACCATGAATGGAAAAATGTTCAACTTAGGGGCGGCAGACTACATTGTTCGACATTGGTTGGGTACATGCCTGCCCCAGGTTTGTGGAGTCATAAGCAACACATCCCATCAAAAGGGGATAATCATGCAGCTAGAGCATTAATGAGTGTTGCAAAATATATACAGAATCCCAATAGATTTTGTTAAAGTTTTCTTAGGAAATTAGGAAAGAACATGATACAAGGATAGGAAGGCCTTTTGGTCATAGAAATGTATTTTCCCTTTTTCTCCTCCGGCATCCTGGGGAAATGAGCTAGAAATGTGCTCTTAATGAACCGGTACATGTAATTTTTGATTACATATTAATTGTGCTTTATGCTATTTACTTTTACTTGTGATTGAGTGATTGCCAGATAAATAATGATGATAATAATAATAATAATGATGATGGTTTTAAGGTTTGGCTTGCAATTAGACTGGAGGTCTAGGTCTAGTATTACAATTTAGCTGATGTATAACAACTGGGGGGTGTTTCACAAAGACTAAGATGAACTTTAAGTTGGACTTAACTATGGCAGGCCCTTAATGCTACTGTTTGCTCTCACCATTATGATTTGTTGATAATATTTTTTCCTTCAATAATGAATTATCAAAAAATGTAAATTGTGAGCACGATTTGTACGTCCCTTGAGAGACCAATGCGGGTAAATGGTGAGAGCAAACAGTGGCATGAACGACCTGTCATATTTAAGTCCAACTTAAGATCGATCTTAGTCTTTGTGAAACACCCCCCAGTTGTTATACATCAGCTAGATTGTAATTGTCAATAGGTCAGGGTAATAGTTACAAATTCAATAAGTGTCTTCTTTGAAAATCCACCCACCCAAGTTGTCACCAAAGCATGCATCTTGGAATCTATCTTCCCCTTTGAATATCCACATGAATCATACCCATATTTTTTTCTTTTCTTTTTCTTCAAAATTCATGTTTACATCAAATTTCATCATTCATGCTTTTCTATGTGATCATTCCGTGTGCATTTTCGTTTCAATCACATTGTTCTCATTTCAAATTGGCTCTGCTGGGGTCACCATTTTTTCATATCACTCCTCCTACGCACATGCTTGTAACCTTGGTGTTCATTCACGCTTTCCTTTTTTTTCTCTTGCGAAATTGGACACTAAAATTTGCCAAAAAGCAAAAATATTTCACTTCTACTGGTCTTTAGCAAAAGAATATCTATTGTTGCATTGGTTCTGATAATATTTTGGTTACATATAAAGGTGAATGGATGTATTACCTTTCGGTTTAATCATCAAGCGCTTTATGTTGTAAATTTGGTTGCATTAGGCAACTTGTTTCCTTTCTCTTTGCCATTTTCATGTAATCATTACTACATTTAATATGTAAACCGCAAAATAGAACTTACAGGTATAATGACTATTCAATTCATTACATTTTTAGCAATTTATTTGTCAGTGGAGAAAAGTGGTAATTATTGGTTTTTTAATTATGTCTACTGTAATCAATCTTTGTTCTTTACATTTCTTTAGGTTCATCCCAAAATTTAAGATTTCCCTCATTTTGTCATTTCATGCTTACATGGTCCAGTGTTATTGTTTTTTTGGTGGAATGTTGTTTTTGTCAAGTTAAAAAGTTGTGTGCCTCAGGTCTGGATTTTGCTTGTGTTTATTCGAGTAATGCAAAAGTTATTTCTTGTAATGCATTTTTGAACTATACTGTGCCTTTTTAATCCTTAATACAAATCATGCATTGTGATGATTGAATATCTGATGAATGTTTATGTTCAAATTTACTGAATCTGTGAATTTGTAAGAGTGTCATTATGATGTGAATTAACTTCGTTTTTTTGTGTGTGATCATTTTCCACCAGACCCATCAGAAATTCCACACTTCCTAGGAAGTCAGTGAAGAGAGTACACGCCCCTCCCCCACCCGTCAGTGTCTCACCGGTCCCCTCCCCGACGAACAGCCTGACACGGAATACCCAACCTCCAGGAGCCCCCCAGCCTTCAAATCAGAACACTCAAAACAATCACAATAGTCCAGAGTTAACAAGAAAGCTAAGCGACGCGAGCTCGCTTACCACGAATGGCACGGTAACCAAACCGGAACGCCCTCCAGACAAGCCCCCCATCGCGGGGAAGCCCCCCAAGGGCGAGAAGCCGATCGTCTCGTGGAAGCCTGTCCCCGCCGACAAACCGCCCGTCACCGACAAACCCACCAAGCCCGAGAAGCCTATAGTTCCAGTACCTAGTCCTACCAAGGAGCGTCCGGGGTCAGGGCGGGACAGTACCGACGGAACGGGCCTGTCTCCAAACCCCCCATCACCAAATAGCAAACCCAAATCAGCAGCGATTCAAAGACCTACGATGTTACCCCCTCCTCCGCCACCTACTGCATTGGAAAAAAAGGATGGTATAAATAAACAAAGTAGTTTTGATACGGACTTGTGACAAGGTCAAGCCACAATCTAGCTATATTTAGAGATACTTTCAAGTCGCCACACTTATTTTTACTTCAGCATCACTTCATAGTTGTCCATATTACGTATGCGAAGAACACATCTAGATCCAGTCAACAGATATCACCAATTTACTGAGGGTTGCAAGACTTTACCGGCTCTGTATGACTTAGTCATCATTTTTGACGGGTTCAAGAGTCTATTCTTCACATTGTTGGGATAGTCCTATTGTTTCTCTACTAAGGTATTTTGCATTTTTCACAATAAACTATGTACAAGGGTATATATGGTAGGAACATGGTAGTGTTTATGGCAGTCAACTTGTGCAAATCACTTTGACAATGTAGGCAATCTTTGTTATACCCGTGAACACAACTGAATCATGTCATGAAGATATATAGTTGATGAATATACTGAATATACTATGTGTACAGAAATATGAAACTATATCTTTTGAGATCAAATATTGATGTTCATGTTACATGTATGTGAGATATTTATTAATACAGTGATAGATTGGGCCATGCTGCATATGTTTAAGAAGTGTTTTTTGTGTGTGGGTATTTCTGCTTTTGATTTTGTTCATGCAAATAATTTTTGACAAATTTGAAAATCTACATGGTTAGAATTTGATGTTATTTTCATGACTGTTGTTTCATAAACCTGCTTATTGCCTCCACCCCTGCAAAAAAGTAAAATAATAACATATCACGGTCAGTCGATTATCCATCAATTTTATCATCTTCATAAAAGAATACCCATACAAGATAGTCATCTCCGTTTACAATATTTTTTCCTGTTTGAACATTGAAGGTATACCTGTGTCCACTAATACAGGATAGCAGTTAAGTTTTTTAAACCAAAGTTTATAAAGAGGGGAAAGATTTTTTAGTTTGCGCTTTGAATCCTTTCATTATTTAAGGCAAGAAAAAACATTCTCATGGAGAAAAAAAATACTATGTAGCATGGCCCTGTACTTTCTTCTCATTTCTTTATATAATATAAGTATTTGATCATTTTCTATCATATCCATGATATGATAGAAGTTGGAAGTGTTTTTCTACAAAATTTTGAAGTGCTTTTTTCTTTTATCATCTTTAATTGGAAGTGATTGCGAAGAAGTTAAGTGTACTTTTCCCTAAATGCTCAATGTATAATCCTTTACATTAGGAAAAGGCCAATTTATAGTTCATATTGCAAATTTATCTCATTTTAAAGACTCCTTTACATTTGCATCTATGATCTATCGGTTGTACTTTCATCAAATGGTAACATTTTCTGGAAGATTAGTGTACTTTTGGTAGATTCGAGGCAAACTGATGATTGACAATTTTTTACCTTTCATATATAGCGGGAGGTATATACCATTGCTGTGGTATGCAATATTCGACAATCTGTTATCCCAAAAAGTGAATCTTGGGTACTGGTAAAGGAATGAACTATCTAATGAAAGCAAACCTGTTGCGATTATTCTACGTTGCTCATGCAGTGAATGGGTTGTTTAGACCAGCAAACTATCAACTAACTATTAAAAAGTGTCTCAAATTATATTCACGGCTAATCACAACTCATATTTGGATGCAGGGGACTGCATGTTATGCATGTGTACGGAGGCTACTAATTCTATTCTGATCTTATATGCAGATTATATCTCAGATATAGGGCTATTCCATGCAATGTGTATCACATGACAAACAATGTGAATCAATTTGTTTCATTCGGAAACAAAAATATCATGATTTGTTCATTCACAAATGGTTCCATCGATATCACTACTTGTATGATTAGTCAGAGGTCATGGTGGTAGATTTTCTTTTTCGAGATAAAATGTGCGGATAAAAGATGTGTGATACAGGACGAATGGCACAGAATCGCTCTATTCTTATCTTCTACCAAATTCATTTGTCAGATAAAAAATGTATTGTAGTCTTGATATTCAGTGTAAATTAGATCCATAACTCAAAATTATCCTTAAAGACGTTGATGCCTTGATCTCATCCCCGTCATAAGAATGGCACATTCCCAGCAGGATACTGAACAGTGGCCAACTTTGGCGCATTCCATTTTATAACTAGGAGGCAATATACAAAGATGATGTGAAAATAAAAACATTTTCCTTCAGCTAGTCTAAGGTAACTTTACACTCTGTAGAAGCAAGTGTTATATTTTTCTTGTGTACAGTTATCTACGTTAAGTAAAATCATTCAAAGTGTTTTGGGGTCTTTTACATGAATGTTTGGTATTTTAAATGTTTAGAAAATTATGATTTATAGCATAAGGCTGGCTGGTACCATGCAATTGACCTGTTTTCTATGAAAACAGAAATTCCTTTGCTATTCTTAAGTTTATGTGATCAAAGTATATGCTCTTTCAAACATAACATACTAAACTACCCTACAACACAGCTGCAGCAAAATAAAAGTCACGAGTCACGGATTCGAAACCAAGCCAATGCGCTCGTGCGCTTTGGTAAGCCATTAATCCTCATTATCAAGTCCCTTGGAGAGGACTTAAAGCTGTCTGTCCCTTGGTTGCTTACCTACAAGCATACACATGCTTTCTTAGCAGTCAAGTAAACAATCATCAACCATTAAATGAATCGGGATGGGAAGAAGGTACCTGTATGTAACGTAGGGCCTCAAGTGTGCTCCCATATCTCTGTATTATGCTGGTTTGTTTGTTTGACGTGACTGTTATGAAAGCATGCATATGTTTGCAAGGAAGCTTGATGAAATTGAAGTATGCCTTGGTCAAGAAATGAAACAATTGTTGGCAGAGTATGATACATTTTACAAGCATGACCTTGTTCATTAAGCTTAAAGGCCTGGTTACACCCTACCAAGAAACTTTTGCTATAACCTCTACCAATAACTACTAGGAACTTGCTTGAAATCTTATTTACCGAAATGCACAACTCTCACTCACACACCCCCCCCCCCCACACTCACACACGCATCCCCCACTCACTCACACACGCATGCGCCCACAAACTTTAGACCACAGGGTCAAGATGAGGAGCCTGATTTTTCTGTTATGTATTTCTCCTTAGTCTTCAACATTCTGTATAAGTTCAGTAGAGTGAATCATGAGTCTAAATTTTATTCTGTCAAAATGCATTTTCCATCATTACCAGGGGAGTGTTTCACAAAGATCCAAAGTTGAACTTATCTCTAAGTTGGACTTAACAATTATGGAAAGCCATTAGCATCTTTGAAAATATTTTGTAAATTTTTTTTTTTGAAGGCATAAGATGTTGATTCAAATCATCCTTTTTTTCCATTATCAAGAAGATTTCATGTTCCTGATGTGAAATTTATTAAAAGTGTAAAATACTTCAATTTTCACTTTTTTCATATTTTATTTTATGGCTACAAATGGCTTTCCATAACTTTTAAGTCTAACTTAGAGATAAGTTTGACTTAAAATCTTTGTGAAAAACCCCCCAGATGTCTTCTTACCCCTTTGATTGTGCCACTTGCCTGTATTGCATGCCGTCTGTTTGGAGCCAGAAGGGCGTTAAAGGTAATACAAAGTTTTGGTATGGGGTCCTGAATTTGGTTCAAATGAACATATTGGAAGCATATGCGATCCTACAATATTCAGTGATCGTCGTCGCGGTCGAAATCGAGTCTTAAGTTATGAAATTTAAATAATAATCACTTTATGTTGTATAGCTCCCTCTCAAGGTCAAGATATTAATTAAGCTATAAAACAATGTTCCTTTACTAATATCGACCGACTAGCTATTCCCGTTCGCAAAATATATACCACAACTACATATTCTGAGATTTTCATGGTCGCAGCTACCATAGTACGGCCGTAGGAGCTATTTGAAATTTATCAAAATTTACCGGGAGCACCGGTAAATCTTTATATTCAATTTTTCTCGAAAAAAGAAGCGTTTTAGGGGCTTAAATTTATAGTGCTTTTATTACATCCACAGGGGCATCCAAAAATATCAAAATTGTAAAGAATCACTATCCACCCATTTTTCAAAATTTCCCAAAACTTTGTAATACCTTTAACTCTGTAAATTTATATGAGTCAAGGCCCTTGTATCTCCAAATAGACAAAATATTGCAACGTTAAAGGGATAGTTGAGTTCTATTGCAGAGGGCGCTACACAAATGATAATGAAAAACTGAATGTCAAATTTGAAGGAACATAATATTTAAATGACAAAATCAGCTTTGTTTGATCAAAATCGGTTCAGAGACGGCTGAAATATAACGATTTCTAATACTTGTGTACCACCACAAATATTAGATATTTTGAAAAATTTGAAAAAAACGTTGAAAAAAACTAAACAACGGCTTTTACGTCGTATTTCAGCCAATGCCAATGTCGGCTTTTGGTAGGCATTTTCGTGTTGCTTATATTACCCACAATTAGCCGGTTCATGTATTGTTATTTTTAATTAAATAATTAATTAACGTTCACCATGTTTTTTTTAAAGTGGAGCTGAATTGGTATGATCGTATTGGCAAAATTTCACACATTTTGGGGTCTAAAAATTACCATCATAGCAATTTTAGGATCTAAAAGAGCACTATAAATGTCATAGATAAGAATAAGAGCAATAACCATGCAATTTGAAGGCATTTGCGGTCTGAAAACAGAACTCAATTATCCCTTTAACTTCAGAATATATCCTCTTGCCTTGCTGATATAGTCGATTGTCTGTGAAAAGTTATCTAAATGCACATGCAGCACCCTGACTAGTTAAAATGTATGGGGGGGGGGGGGGAAACAAAAACATTGCAAACAAATGTTAGGTGCTGAAATTTGCCATTACATCTCCCATCATTCTCAAACAAATCAGTATTTGCAAATCAAGAGTTGTTAAGGGGGGGGGGGTGTATTCGTCATCATTCATGTTTCATGAAGGCATGACTTTTGTCACAGCCATGGCCAGAATCGTTTTGAATTTGAAATTAATGCCATGTTTGCCACGATTGGTTCCTCTTATTCCATTCACATCATAATTACTCTACACTGAAGAAACAAGCCACTCTTTCAAATTCTATTTTGACTGTTATTCATTTAATTTTAATTCCATTAAGGACAGATTTTGAATTCCTAAATTAAGTCAAGTGAGAAACCTTTCATTTGAAAGAAATGATTTAGCTAAAATAATTATTCATCAATTAATAAACACTCATATTCATTTCATAATCACTTTGACAAATGAGTATTTTCTTTCCAATGAATAGTATCATTGTGAATACATGTATGCAGCTATTATAAGTATTGTGATAACACTATAATTTTCCCTATATTTTCTACCTAACTGATATTATCAATAAGCAATGTTATAAATGCTCTTTATTCACTTTTATTTCTCTTCAATAATTAGGTAAATACTAAGCTCTTCTATTGACATACTGTTCAAATGTGTGAAATCCCTCATTTGATTACTCTATCTATGAACCAAGAAACATATACGGATAACTTAAATATATACACACACATATTTGTCAGAGCTCGCCAAATTGATCTCAGACTAGCAATGAAGTTACCCCATACTTTATATATTTTTATATGAAAATAATAATTCAAGACAATTGTTTGTGAGACACATAGAACCATTAAATGTTTCACAATACAATGAATGAAGGATTCTATCATCTTTCAGATAAAATTTTGTTTAATGGATAGTGAAACAGCCTATTTCAAAATATTTGACAAAATCATCATTTGTTTGGTGCTTGGTTTGTTCTGCCACATTTTTGTGTTGCTTACATTCCTGTTAATTGCTCTTTCACTTTAATATCCCCTCCCCCCCCCCCCCCCAAAAAAAAAGAAGACAACTTTTAATTCAATGAATAATCTATAACTTTGCGGCAACAGCATCCATCACAAATAATATCATTTTAATGTTTTCATATCCTTCCATTACGGTATATTAACAAATATATATTTATTCAACTTTTTAGAACACACTGCAGTATTATTCTTATTGTCCAAATACAGAAAAATATTATTTATCCACAATTCCGTAAATATGGCCTGCAAAGTACCATTTTAATACATAACACTGATTACATCGTTATGATTAATTTCAGCACAAAGTTTCAGTTTTATACCAACCCCTTTAATGCGTTAAAGACACAAAACATGTTTGAGTAAGTAGGAAGTTTGATCTATTCCAAGATGATAGAAATATTTTAAACATGAATTATATATGTATATATCAAAAGGAAAAAAAATGCTTACAATTTTACTATTTCTCACCCAAAACTTATAACCATTCCAAAGTAGATATTAGAAGTAGCATTTCATAGGATTTGTATGTTAGAAGATGAATATTTACAGAAAATAAGGAAGAATTACGGTAGTCTTCAGAAGAGTTGAGGGCAGTAAAAAAGCAGCTATAGGGCGACTTGACGAATGTTCCTTTTTATACATTTCTCACCATTCTTTTCCTTTTTAAGGGTGATCCATCTCATTCTTGCAATCGTAGGACTTCACTGGCTTTATCATATTTCTCAGCTCGTTTTTGTAAGGAATATGGAAGTGGCTCGTTTTGATCAAAACCAATATTTATTGAGAAGCTTCCCTCCATGTTAGAGATACGAATGTACAAACACGGAGAATATATTTTACAGTGTGGGGATTGTCATTTGATGTGCAACTATTTGTGAATGCCATTAAGATCTTTTGATAGACTACTGACAACTGAGAGCCAGCAGGCCATTAACTATCTCGAGGAAAAAATACAGGAATAAAGGCTTGTGAAGATAAGAAGTGGTAAACCATGACAGTTTTTTTTACGACCTGTAAATGAAGGGCAACTGCATATTCACTGAGCTCTGTGTAGTGAGATACAGAATTGCGAAGCATATTACACTTTAATACTTCCTAACAAACGTTGAACATGGTTTTAATGTCAAATCTGAACAAGGCTTCACCATCCTGCCTCATGTACCAGCTTCCCAACTATTTGTTAATGGGACATCACAATTAATCTTTGATGTGTTTTGGGGTTGTTCTTCCCAGAGTACCTATATTGTGACGAGCTATTACATATTGTGTAATTTTTGTCATGTTATAGATTGATAATATTGGTTGGTACTTTTTTTGACAGCTTTACATTTCTCTCTAGAAAACAAATTCTAAGGATCGTTTTAAGATTAAGATCACTTTTAAAACTATGGTATCCATGTTTGATCTTTAACACATACATAAATTCAACTTGTCATCAAGAGGGTATTAAAAAAGTATTTGTGAATGATAAAGCAGTCACCAAGTTTGCTTGATGATTTCATTAAATGATTAGCTCAGTTAAGGGTGTCCTCAGACTGTTATACAAAATTATCTTTTATTTTATCACATCTAGCGTGCACTTTGATGATGAATTTTTAAAATGTGCTTTAAGGGCCAAGATGTATCTTTCCATGTGATGTTTATGGATCCTTTTATGTGTTGTTATTGCTTGAAGAAATATTTTACTAACTTTGATCCCCCCAAATAAGAGGTGGGTAGAAAATTATGATATGTTTTATGTAACTATTTATGTAGTAGGAAGAGGAAGGGAAATGGTCAGAAGAGCAAGCCAACTTTTCATTGTATGTATTTTATAGTGGGTCAGCTCTGTATTATTGCCTGTACTGTATAAAATTGTAAGAAAAGGACTAGAATTGTACCCCGACACTTTTGTCGTATGTAAGAAGAATACATGTTTGTAATAACAAATTACACAAATATGACAAGAAATGTGTTTTGGACTCTTATTTTACAAATGTTTTGAAAGGCCTGAGCATCAAGAGAAATACAATTCATCTTCAAAGGGACCCTCATTAGGATCCTCTCATTAAAATTAAAACAAAGTTATTTCTATTTTTTGGTAAGTTGGTGTAGGCTTTTTTTTATTAACAGTCGAGCACTCATGTCTGTCAGACTAGACAATCCAGGGGCTACACAATTATAACCCTGGCTTTAGCGAGGCCGCTATTTAGGTGCTCTAGCAAGTTAAGAAATTAATTCCTGCCAGGTACCTCGCCTAAGTTGAGTGTCCACTGAAATATGGTTAAGTGTTTCTTTTGATGTTCAGTATATGATGATGAGAATATGTGATCATAATATCCAAAATTACAGGCCATTTTGCCAACGTCATGTCGATGTGAGAAATAATTCTCAGAAACATTCTTTCTCTCATATTTAGTCATGGCAGCATAGGCTGAGAATTGGCATAGATTTCATTACTTCATGATAATTGCGGTTACCCCAGAGGTATATGAAGGGAACAATCGCATGACAAAAAGGTACTAGGTCACCCATCACCATCAGAAGGAAAAAAACTTTGTGATTATCTGCTGAGTATTTACGAACAGCAAACTTCCCTGCCAATGGCAAAAGCATTATAATATACATGGCAATCATCATCTTCACCAGTCGAATCTCTGCCTTGTTTCTATTATGAAAGCTGGGTTGTGTCTTCAGTTTCATTGGTTTCAAATGACCTGTATCGGAGACGGTGTCCAGGTATCGTGGTTTTGACTTTGGTGACTTACATTTTTCTCTTCCAACCTGCGAACTGCCTTCCCCCTTTAAGACTATGGCTTTGAGTACATATTGCTGCATTTCAGTGGCATTACCATGTTCAGAAAATGTTGATATTGGAGCAGAAATCATCTTTAAGCTTGGATCGGTAGCACAGCCTTTGCTGCAGCAAGCAGCCTCTTCCATTTCAGGACATCCCACTCCTGACATCTCAATTTCTCCAACCTTGAATGCAGCAGGCACACTTGGAACTCCTATTCCTGATTCGTTTGATAATACAATGTGCATTGAAGTATTCATGGCTTTGTCCTTAATGCTTGTGACACGTTTGCGGCTTTTTCGAATCGTGCAAATGATGATGGCATGGCAGAGTGGTATTACAAACATAGGGGTGAATATAAAGAGGGATTCAAAGAAGTCGTCTAAATATTCCACCCATGTTTCTGTTAATCCTTTTACTGTACAATAAGGTTCAACTACGACGTCAAGGTAAGCAAGTTTTAGACCTTCCCTCAGTACAAGGAGCGAGTACATCATGATCAAAATGGCAGTGATTGCTTTTCTGTGACAGTATCTTGGGAACATCTTTTGCGGTGATTTGATCAAAAGACATCTGTTCACAGCCACACATAACATGCTGAAAAATGCTGGACACAAAAAAAACATATCAAAGACCAAGTATATAGACACACAATTGTACCATGAGTTCAAGAAATTTAACTCTGGTCGTAACCAAAGATATGTCAGTATAACGGGGTATCCTACACTTATATTGATGATGTTGACAACGGCGAGATGAACGATGAAAACATTGGACGTGGCCCGTCGTAGCTTCTTGGACTTGATGAAAGGGACGACGATGAGGAGATTGCCGAGGAGTCCGAACACGAGCATGACGACAAGGTAGAATGTCACACCGGCTTGTATGACATGGTAGTGACTACCCCCTATCCATTTTTGAAAGCCAGTCAGGACATCTTCAGGGAGACTGACATTCGAACAATTCGCCAAAGCGCAGTTTTGAACGGACTCCCCTGTGACATCCAAATCCATATTTTAAGTTAAATGTATTACATCCGCAATAAAAGTGATCATGAAATATTGCATCACATGTTTACTAAATGCGCAAAAAGGATCACTGATTTTAAGAAGTTCTATGATAACAACATTAGTCTCAATAGTTACAAGTACCTCTCAGCGTACCTCAACGCATCGTTGTCCCTCCGCAACCGCCTAAAATCTCCAATGCGTTTAGAATGATGGAAATATTAACATAAAAGCTGAGCTGTATATTGAAGCATGCTCAATTCGTGATTTGCTCGGTCGTGTGGAGTTATAACTGTTAACAATAAATTATTTCAAAGGAAATCAGATTTTTTAAAAGCTTTGGTATGTAGGTCTAGGAATGTTGATAAATCCAGATTAAGTGAAGCAATTTTATGCTCATTTACTGGTAAATTGTTACTGTTTTCCTATACTAGTGTACTTTGGAAAAACTATGTGTCTCTGACAATATTTTGCATCTAACATGATTTATTTAAAACACTTTTGCCAATTAATTACTGAAAGCTCATTTTCATCTCATTCCAAGCGCCAATTCTCTCTAATTCTCTCTCTCTCTCTCTATTTATACTGTATATAATCATTCTCATTTATTAATTGATTCATCTGTCAGAATCATATAGTACAATCACAACTACAATTTAATGAAAGAAATCTACAAAATAAATGTATGCAGAGAAAATTTTATTACTAACAAAGATAAACAAATAATAACTGTAAAAAATATTCATATAATCAAAGACAAATTAAGTAATATCTTTCTTTTACAAAAATGAATATTCATTATTTACAAACATAAGTACAAATAATGAAATACATTTCTATGATTCATATACAATCCATTTGTGTAAGGCAATAGCAAAACCATGTCATGAAACTGGAAAATTTTATCCCCTTTTAACCAAATGCCCAAATCTGGACATTTTCAAATATTTACAAATATAAATATATACAAATAATGAAAAACATATGACGATACAAATACAATTGATAGAGTCAGCCAATGGCAATACCATGTCTTGAAAACCGGACATTTTTATCCCCTTTTGACCAAATGTCAAAATCTGGACATTTTGATACATTAACAGATATAAATAAATAAGTACAAATAATAAAATACCTATGAATGATACATATACAATTTACTCCACTTGTGTGAGCCAAATTTTTATCCCCTTTGACCAAAGTGCCAAAACCGGAAATTTGTATCCCCTTTGACCATATACCAAAACCAGAAAATTTTATCCCCTTTGACCAATTGCCAAAACCAGAAATTTTTATCCCCTTTGACCATATACCAAAACCGGAAAATTTTATCCCCTTTGACCAATTGCCAAAACCGGAAATTTTTATCCCCTTTGACCAAATGCCAAAACCGGAAAATTTTATCCCCTTTGACTCGAATGCCTAAACCGGAAATTTTTATCCCCTTTGACCAATTGCCAAAACCGGAAATTTTTATCCCCTTTGACCAAATACCAAAACCGGAAATTTTTATCCCCTTTGACCAAATGCCAAAACCGGAAATTTTTATCCCCTTTGACCAAATGCCAAAACCGGAAAATTTTATCCCCTTTGACCAAATGCCAAAACTGGAAATTTTTATCCCCTTTGACCAAATGCCAAAACTGGAAATTTTTATCCCCTTTGACCAAATGCCAAAACCGGAAAATTTTATCTCCTTTGACCATATACCAAAACCGGAAAATTTTATCCCCTTTGACCAATTGCCAAAACCGGAAATTTTTATCCCCTTTGACCAAATACCAAAACCGGAAAATTTTATCCCCTTTGACCAAATGCCAAAACCGGAAATTTTTATCCCCTTTGACCAAATGCCAAAACCGGAAATTTTTATCCCCTTTGAGCATACACCAAAACCGGAAATTTTTATCCCCTTTGACCAATTGCCAAAACTGGAAATTTTTATCCCCTTTGACCATATACCAAAACCGGAAAATTTTATCCCCTTTGACCAATTGCCAAAACCAGAAATTTTTATCCCCTTTGACCATATACCAAAACCGGAAAATTTTATCCCCTTTGACCAATTGCCAAAACCGGAAATTTTTATCCCCTTTGACCAAATGCCAAAACCGGAAAATTTTATCCCCTTTGACTCGAATGCCTAAACCGGAAATTTTTATCCCCTTTGACCAATTGCCAAAACCGGAAATTTTTATCCCCTTTGACCAAATACCAAAACCGGAAATTTTTATCCCCTTTGACCAAATGCCAAAACCGGAAATTTTTATCCCCTTTGACCAAATGCCAAAACCGGAAAATTTTATCCCCTTTGACCAAATGCCAAAACTGGAAATTTTTATCCCCTTTGACCAAATGCCAAAACCGGAAAATTTTATCCCCTTTGACCAAATGCCAAAACCGGAAATTTTTATCCCCTTTGACCATATACCAAAACCGGAAAATTTTATCCCCTTTGACCAATTGCCAAAACCGGAAATTTTTATCCCCTTTGACCAAATACCAAAACCGGAAAATTTTATCCCCTTTGACCAAATGCCAAAACCGGAAATTTTTATCCCCTTTGACCAAATGCCAAAACCGGAAATTTTTATCCCCTTTGAGCATACACCAAAACCGGAAATTTTTATCCCCTTTGACCAAAGTGCCAAAACCGGAAATTTTTATCCCCTTTGACCAAAGTGCCAAAACCGGAAATTTTTATCCCCTTTGACCATATACCAAAACCAGAAATTTGTATCCCCTTTGACCAAAGTGCCAAAACCGGAAATTTTTATCCCCTTTGACCAAAGTGCCAAAACCGGACATTTTTATCCCCTTTGACCATATACCAAAACCGGAAATTTTTATCCCCTTTGACCAAATGCCAAAACCGGAAATTTGTATCCTCTTTGAACAAACGCCAAACTAGAATTTGTTATCCCCTTTGACCAAATGTCAAACCGGAGTTTTTTATCCCCTTTGACCAAATGTCAAATCCATTGAATTTAGCCCAGGCCAATTTAATGACCCTTCACCAAATGCTCAAATCTGGTATCATTCATTATTTACGAAAATAGATAAACCTTATACAAATAAGACGTACATAATTATGTACAATAAACGTACTAAATGATTCCAATTGCATTAGCCAATAGCAAAACCACATGGTAAAATGAGAACAGGTTATACTATCTGATTTTACAGATAGCTAAAGTGCTCAACCCATACATAAAACATGTCAATTCATTCCTTCTTTAACCCAAAACTAAACTTTTTCACAAAAGTGATAAATATTGTTCTTCTTGGTTAAAAGCTCAACTCAATCATGAGTTTGGTAAATAGCATCCCTTGTTTTCATCCCTGAAATATATGGTTGTCCAAATAAAGTTGATGAAAATACCATTTGAAAGCTTCCTGCATCCTAGTACTCTTTGTACAATATTGTCTTAATTCTTTCCTATTTTTAAATATCCATACACCAAAAAAGTTTGAATTCATTAAGTACTGCGAATGAATAGAATTACACACCACATACCGTGAATGATGTGGATTCAAGCAGGGTGGGTACATGGCAATGGAAGTCACACAAGAGAAGCATGCAAAACAAAAGCTTCACATAGTTTGAAGCTGAATCAATAACATTTTAATAAATGAAGAATTTCATCGCAAGATGCAATAACCTAATCTCCAATATTTTCAACTTTATATATCGACAAGATAATGCAACTGTTCTGCGTCTGCTACATGCCTCTGCCTAAATTCAGTTAATTTCATGGCTCAAGCTGTTCTTGAAATAATGTGATAACCAGAATTAAAGCCTACAATTAAAATTTGAATTTAATTTTATTTACCTTTGACCAACAAGCCGAAAGGTCTGATCACTTTATTATCCTCTTATTAGTCATGCAAACAAAATAGTTGAGATATGGTGATACCAAGCCTAACAAATGTTTAATTTCATGCATATTGACTTATATGACCTTTGACCTACTAAACCTACTCACTATGGTGATGCCTAGTAGTACCACGATTGAAATTCACAGCTGTAACAGTTGAGATATACAGTCAGACCGCTGCACGTCGCTAATGAGCATATCGTGCGTAAGTAATTATCATGCGCCTCAAAACAGCAAGAAGAATAATATCCTCAAATGAGAAGCTACGATATCGTGAGAGAATATTGCAAGGAATGACGTAGACTCAAATTTCTCGCGCATGCAGTTTTTGAACAGCCATGTTTGCATAAGTTGATCTCCAGAAAAATTTCCTTTCATATGATGAAATGTTAATACATTTCCGCGAAATTTACGCTTGTACAGCACTGAGTCTAATTTTGAAAAGTTTTTGTTCCTAGTTTTGTAACTAGATTTTCTTTCCGTGAACCTGACCCGTTCGAAAAAAGAAAATATGTTTTGATGTTGATATGTGTTCAGCAATATCTGAAATTGCCAAATCAGTTATAATTTGAGGTTCCCCACAACAGAAAATTATTGAAGTCTGCATGCTTCCAAAATTCACATGAAAATCATGTTTTCACCGGAAATTGATACTCAAAGTTGGGTAAACTGGCACAAAATGGTCTAAAACGCATGCAAAATTGTCCTCCTCATCAGCGAAGTTGTGTAATTTTGTAACCCAAATTTGTATGGGCGGGTGCATACTATTCTTCAACTGGTATAATTTCTTGAAACGAACACTACATTTTTTCAATTTCAAACGTATCACTGTCCATGGTCAATCTTTGTAATCGATAAATACTAATCTAATAAAATGAAATGGGGTTAAAATAGCGCCATTATTCGCGCCTAGAAAACAGAACTCGAAGTCATACGTTCGTACATTTTTGACGAATGGTAGTTCGGTAGGTGATCAGAAATCTATGTATTCATATATCTTCTTAATGTTGAATTTTTTTTTTAATAAATGAATTTGACGCGTTCGAATCGCTACACTCTATACTGATTCCTAACAAGGTCCGAAATAAAAATGAATTAAAACTGTTGTAAACATTTGGAGAATAAACAGCGTTTTACTGAACCACCTCTGTGGACATATCGCATTTTGCAAATTAACATTTTGTTTATATCTTAAGAATCCATGCCCCTGACAAACACTGTCCGTTATCCTTAAATCAAACTATGTATTTATTCCTTAATTCCTTGAGCTCTGCTTGCATTTCACCTGATAGTTTAGATGTTCTTGTAAGTTCAAATGGGGCAGTGATGACAGCAGACTCCTGGACCCACTCTAACCACGCTTGTTGCTCTCCTGATGTTGAAATTGTGAGTGGGTCCCACTGTGATGTCGCAGTACCAGTGTACCAATGTACATGTAGCTCTCCTGGTATGGTGTCTACTACTCTGCCAATCTGGGGCCATTCTTGGTGGTATTGGTCCAGATAGAACGCCCTCATGTTTCCCTCTGATGTCAGAGCGGATTTTGTTTTTTTCTTTTTTTGGCCGATGTAGACCTGGAATAATTGAGAGGCAAAGGGTATCATAAGAAATTATTAACAAATTTCTTTTTTATTCAAAATTGCACACAGTCCAAATAACATCTAAGTCTTGGCAGCATTACATTATTAGATTATTAATGACAATTCACCACTTTTAATTACCTTACGGTATGTTAATGATGTTCTATATATTCACTCCTCATGGACATATTTTTATCAGCAGATCTGAGATAGTACTATTGTGGGGGAGGATCATTAAGAATAAGTAAATTTCAATTCATTTATAAACAATGTCTGCCACGACTACTTTGTAACAGTCCTTTTTTATAACACTACTATTTTTCAATTTCACAAGGCATATTACATGGGGAGATTGGTCAACATATTGATGATAGGATTTGCTAAATTACCCTTAACAAAAACCTCAGCATTGTATATCATCACTCCATGCAATAAATTCATGGTGAATGGTCTTACACTATCAGGACAATGTAAAATATAATGCTATTATGAAAATAGAAACAAATGGAACGGTGGAGACATAAAAAGATATCTGCTTTAAACTCACTTGACATGGAACTTCCTCTTCTACCTCTGATTGATATGTGCTTGAAGACCCAGAGAGTTGTAGGCAGAGCTCATTCTCATGTTCTTCGGTGAGCAGAAGATCCATCAATGGCCAGTGACAGTAGAATTCTGCTTCACCTTCATACAACAACAAAAATACAAACAAAATATATAAACCATTTTGTCTCTTTAATATCAACTTTAAAAATAAAATCATCTAGATTTACAATATTTACACTGAATTACTGTAACATTCAGTTTATAGTAAGTTGACAAGATAACATCACCACCATCTGCTGCAATTGAAAAACTTAGTAAAGATACAAGTGAACGTGTCAGTAAAACTGAATTCAAATTATTACTTTTAAGTATCGGAGGAAAATTACTAATAAAAAAGAGAATTTCATTACCTCTACATTTTCATAATTTTATTTATCTTTAATAACATTTTTCATTCAAAAGGTCAGTACTTTCACAATTTTATAACAATTGCCATTTTCAGGGCAAGGAATTTAAATTGAAAGAAAAATGTGTCAAAACACTATACACGCAATAAGGAGGATGAGGGTCTCTGCTTGGTGCATAGGTCCTTTGACAAGGCCTTCAATCTACAGTTGTCTTTATTGACCCAGGTATTGCATTGGCGGTTTCATTCCTTGAAATGTACCATGCGCTGATAACAGCGGCTATATAGATATTGGACATAGATCTAGGGTAAAATGTAATAAACCTCTTTGGAAGTGCGTGTAGGGATATTATATCATACTGTGGTGTGAAAAAAACGAACCTACTTGAAAGCAAAGCTTGTTAGATGTAGGTTCGCACAATAATAATTATACTTTATACATTTATAACTTAATTTTGAAAAAAAATTACGGAATCAGAAAAACATGACAGACAATAGAAAAACAAACAATTAAACGAGACAAAAACAAATCAGAAACATTAGCAGAATGACAAGATGATGATGATAAATAAAGAATATAAGAATGAGAGAGAAAAAAACAGAAAAGGGGGAAGACATGCAGGAAGATAAATAGAAGACAGAGAGAGGGGTGAAGGGAGACAGAGAGGGAGAGGGGAACTACTTATACTGATTCGTTTGCAACAAAAAGTGCTTGAGGGCATTTTTGAAACCACTTAATGAGGGCTTTTCTTGTAATGTGCCAGGAAGGGCATTCCAATATTTTGGGCCAGTGAAAGTGAAAATCCTTAAATCAATACATGTAAATTCAAAATTAATCTTTCAAGTACCTCTGTCTTCTAAATGAAGCTGGTCGAGTGTTGACCTCCAAGTTTCCATTGCCTCAGCTGTCAAGAATGGCTTCATCTTCATAATTTGTTTGCCAAGACGAGGAAGATCCACCTTGTCGAAGTTTGGCGTGATGATGGCTGGTATTCCATCTGGGTGGTGAGTCAGGAGATGAGGGGAACCGCATGGAGAAATCCATTCAGGGGAGGATGACCACATCTTTGTTGATATGAGTGCACGACCATCTGGACCCTTTGTGATCCGGAAGACATGAGGTCTGCTATGCTGGCTGATGTCCTCAAGGCATGGACCAAGCCACTCCTTGCTGCTGTATATTGGCTGCAACCTCTCTGCTGTTGTCACTCCCTTGTTGAAGGATTTGGGGATTGTGTCGAGCAGTGCATCCAGAGTTGGGACGTTGGTTTTCTTAAGCCTTGTTGATACACGTGAAAAAAACTGATCAATATCCTCATGGGTATGACCCACCATTAGGAAACTCACCTTCACCTGTTTGCAAAAAGAAAATAGGTATGTCATTAGGTGTTTTTTTTTTTTTTTAACCAAATTTTTCCACATTTTCCAATGGCTCAGTGAGTGCATGCTTGTGCAAGGGACAGTATTGGAAATCAAAACTTACAAACATAAATTACCCAATATTAATGCTTATCTCAGAAAATGGCATTTTGTCCTCTCTCTTCAGAGTAAGTGTTAATTAGCTCACAGTATAGTGAATTTTTTTGTATCTGTTGATAGAGCCAGATGACATAAACTGTTTTTTATTGGCTTTCCAAAAAAGCTTTTTAGAGAAGGTGTAACAACAACATTCATTGGCCTTAAAAGGTAAACAGTGTTGAATCTGCTTGATCTGCCTCAATGTTTGTTCAGAACATAGCACGGCCTAGATGCTGATGAGAAAATATATATTTTATTTTTTTTTTGGAGGGGGAGGGGGGGGGGGGCGGTAACCTCAGTTGTCCTCTACGCATACTAGGGACTTTTAGATTTGCGTGGACTGATACGTGGTACTTCCATTCACGGCAGTGCTTAACAGGACGTCGATCGTAGCATAGACCTATTGTCTTCGTGCGAATCTAAAAGTCCCTAATGTAAGATAGAGGACAACTGAGGTAACCCCAATCACCACCCACCCTATCAAGCTATCAATGAATGATTGGTATTACTTTGATATTGCTGCTGTTTACCTTTTTGAAGACTTCGAGCTCTACAAGAAGGCTCAGGAAGGCAAAAACGTATTTGTTTTTGTTTTCACGGCCGCAATTATCTAGCTGGAGGTACAGGACCTTGGGCAAGTTGGAGGCATATTTTTGTAGTATCCGCAGGAGGACTGTGATGGTGAGGTTGGGATCGTGTGGAAATTCGTTCAAATCAATGAAAGCGTGTTGACCACGACCATGGACTATACCCCCGGTGACATGCGTTGGTAACTTCCACGCCCCATTCGTTGACTTTGCCTCCTGCACAAAGTGTGGTACTGATGTAGACTTCTGGTCCATCCCATCTATGATCACTGACAAGTACTTTCCAGGATAAGCCTTGGCCTTTTTTTGATGCTTGTAGTATTTTTCCCTTTCAGCTCTTTAAGAAAAGAAACAAAAAGGAACAGAGATATTATTACAAAAATGGTTCACTTGCATGTTGATAGAATTTTCATTGCTTTGGAAGGCCGGTTCAAGAAATTCAGAAAGAGCTATCAAGAGCATCCCTTACTCCTTGTGTATGCTACATGATATGTTAATTGTGAGGGTAGGTATATACTAGGGCCTAGTATATACTAGCTGTTGATCAAGAACGGAAGGCACATGCAGCTACATGTAGGTCCACAATATCATTTATAGATGGTATTACTAGTTATAATGAGATCATTTGGACCATGGAAATCACATCGTTATCATATCTTGTTACATCAGAGCTTTTTATAAATAGTTTCTACTGTCTAATATATTCAAAATGGGTTTGATGTACATGTACTTCCATTATTTTGAATATCAGAATTGAAAGTATGTTCACTTTGATTTGTATTCTACTAAAATGGCCGGCCGGACTTCATATCCTATTCCCATTTTATATTCTAACACAATGTGGAAAGTTTTTATCCAGGCTACCAGCTACACAATCAAAATGATCATAAATATATACCTGACAGATAGTTATCATGGTAATAATTGTTATTGTATATACAATACTCTCCTTTGCAGTGTTCATAACAGAATGATATGAAATAGAAATGAATAAAAAATCATAAGTTATTACCAAACGCAATAACAATATGTAACACCTGAAACTCCATTAGAAATTTACATACTGCATGTCCTCATGTTTTTTTAAATAAAATAATCTTAGTGTGATTTAAATTGTACCCATCAATTTCACATGTACCTTCAAAATATAAGCACATGACCAGTACTCAACGTTCTCCTTTATACATGCATAAATCTAGAGCATTCAATGTTACCTCTGCTGTTGGAGATGTTGTTCACGGGCTTTACACAGATGGCTACGTTGTTTGGAATCTGAACAGTTTTGCAGCTTGGACTTGATGGAAGTGCACATGTCACACTTTGCAAACCTATTAATCTATAAAAAATAAAGAACAAATGGTTCTTTTTCAAAACTTGAGAAAGTTGACAACTTTTTGGTTTTTACTGCAATATAACTTCTTTTTTCTTGGCTCATTAACTGGTTTGAAAAGTAAAAAATAGAATTCATTAATGCTGAAAAAAGGGATTTTCTTCCTTTTATCCATGTAGTGAATTTGCTACACATGTAATGATGTTTTATTTGTGTATACAAATGCACACATGTAAACTGTCAAAGCACTATCTACAAAAAAAAATATATAACTCATGTCATAATATGAAGCCTTTCATTGGTTGGGTTTGATCACTAATGCTGTCAACGAATTAATTGGTCAAAAGAATGTTAGAGGGGGCCATATATGTAATCACAACAAATATTTTGCTCTGTACGGGTTCACACAAGCAAGCCAAGAGCAACTTGAGTTCAGAGCGCGGGTTGTCGTGTTATTATTTTCTCCCTTCATACTTTTTAAACAGTAACCAATACAATACCTGGTAAAATTTTACATGGTTGACTTTACACATACTAGCTGCACATAAATATTGTTGTTAGGTAATTGGTATCCTTTAAAGTTGCCTTAAACTGAACCCCCTAACTAGCATCATCTTTATAAACAGGATTTGGAAAACATCTATGCATCCTATTTTCACATCATGCACCATTCTCACTTGTGGAAGTTTAAAATGCACTTGCAGGTTATTTTCTACATTTGCAAGTCAAACTTTTTCTGATCGGTTTTGTCTGATTTTTCTGCGTCTATTGAAAATAAGTTATTTTTGGAGTGGACTTGCCCTTTAAGGCCTGCTACTATGGTACACTCTAATACAAGTACATAGACATGTATAAGCACCCAGTTTTTTTTCTTCAAAAAGAATCTTGATGAGCAGTATCAAAGGGAAGTCCATTCTGGTATAAAATTAATTTTATTTAAAGCTGAAGAATGAGAAGAGCTGATCATTGAAAGTTTGCGAAAAGTCTGATCAGAGGAAAGGAAACCTAACAAATTGTAATTTTCTGTAATTTTCTATGAGCCCAAATTAAACACCCCCCCCCCCCCCCCCCCACCTTGGGAGTTTATAAAGAAGATAAATAACATGTAAATCAAGGATAACTTACACTTGGTATGACAAGATGAGGAAGCTCTTCCCTCCACAATTTCAGAAAGTGCGTCTGGCTGCAAATGTTGACATTGAAGTCACTCAGTTCTGCTTTCATCATTTCATAAACTGAAATTCTGCTGTGACAAGAAGGCAGGTGTATTTTGGGAGAGTCAGGCATCCTGTCTCCACATTTTGCAGCAAAGTCTTTCAGCCAAGCCAATGCTGAATGGACTGATGACTTTCTCCTACCCTTCTGGTGGCTGTTCGGGGGCAGAGGTACCTTGGCTCCATCTAAAATAGCGTGCAAACCAACATATAAAGGGCAACATATTAAGAGCAACCTTAAATCCCATTTGTTTAATTTTGCATTTTGAAGACAGACATTCATTCATTCTTTCATTTTTGCATTTTCTTTCTTATGTAAATGTACACGATTATTTGTCATGATGTAATGTGTTCCTAATATTTTGAAGCGCTTTGAGCATTTAATTAAAATGGATAATGGCGCTATATAAATCTCATGTATTATTATTAAACATTTGGGGGAAATACCTATCATATGGCAAAAAAAACAATATAAACCTGTGAAGCAATGTCTTTTGTTGCTCATTTGTTATAAGTAATATCTTTCAAAGGTTAAAAATTGACGTATCTTCCTTCAACCCAATATGATCTATCCCTTAATTTTGTTTCTGATTTTAACAGAATCAATTTATTTTTGGCTAACCCTTTAAAAATATATGTGGTAAAACTCACGTTGGCAAAGACGACGCATCTCCCAGAGGCGTTTTCTCCCTACTCCATGAACCAGGCGCCATGCTTCCATGCACACCCATGCTGTGCCCACTGAAAAGGAAAAATGCTTCTGTTCTCCAACACATTTAGAATGTGTGTTGAGGTACTGCAGAATCCAGCATCTCTGTTCATACAAGGTTTTGCTTTGAAATTGTGTCCTTGCCTCCAATGCCTCCTTACGAGAAACTGTTGATGTGCAATCTGACAAACAGCAGCGTGTGCCAAGAATCTTCATGATACCTGAAAATGAACATCAAAATCATAATGATTTTCATCTTTATGCAGCTAAGAAATTAGGTAGGGAAATTCTAACTGAATGCTAAAAATGATGATATATTTTCAATCCTTTATATTTCAGGTGATCAAGTATGTTAGAAGAAAAAAGAAATAAATAAATAACTCAGCTCACCAACATGAGCACAGTCATGAAATTATGCATTAAACGGAATTTGACACTCTCCCATTTTAACAAATGCTTGTCTGACTTGTTCCTTTTCATAGCGATGCCTTTTCTTCTTTTCACTCTCTGACCATGGCCTAAAAATAATGTATTTTATCTAAAAAAAGTATAACAAATTCTGATTTCAAGGTTCTTTCCAGTAAATCCCCACATATATATCCTTCCACTCTGCATTTGAAGCTTTACCAAATTAGACTTTTCAATCACCCTCTGCCATAAAGCTTTGACATGATCACAATCCCAAATTAAGTATTCATAGAATTTAAATTTTTCTTACAGAAGGAACTATAATTGTTATCAACATAACCAAATGTAAAGAGACGTTTGTTTTTATATATTGCTCCATAGAGTAATTTATAGTGAAATTCTCTAACTTTTGCTAAAATTGCAGTAGTCCAAGCCCACTCCAAAAATAATTTGCTTTTAATATAGATGCAGAAAAACAAGAGAAACAGAGTAAAAACAGATTTGAGTAAAATCAGATAATAACCATATGACAAGGAAGTTATGAATTTTTGAAAAAGTATGAAAAAGTATGGAGCAATGAAATTCACATTTTTCATGATATAACGTAAAAAATTACTCTCTATTTGTGCATCCACAAAAAAACATATTACTATCAATCTAACTTGGATGCTGGTGTGAAGAAATAAGATTCTTAGGGGGAAAATGGGAAATTTGTACTTTCAATATAAAGAAAACAATTAGTGGATAGTGAGGCAATGACGTCACAGACTAATGAGTGAGTAGTTGACAATTTGTCTTGTGATTTTCAAAGTTTTTCATGTCATTAAAAATTCATAACTTTCGTATTAGTTATCCGATTTTGCTCAAACTTTTTCTGATCGGTTTGTCTGATTTTTCTGCGTCTATTGAAAATGAGTTATTTTTGGAGTGGACTTGCCCTTTAAGGCCTGCTATGCACTTTGATCAAAGTCACAACTGAGGCATCTTGCCCAAACCAATTTTTCTGAGTTTACCAAAAGTAGCCAGTACTCACTCAAGCATAAAATATTGTCAATACTCATAGTTTCATCTGATTAAACAGACCCTCACCCATAATTTTGTAAGAAATCTTATCGATATTGTGAACTTATAATTTTGTAGTAAGCAAGTAGTAAGTATAATTACATGGGGCCCTTTTGTCATGCCTACTACATACATTGGCACAAGCATTCTGAAGTGATCAATTATGACATGCATGTACTGTTATCGTGCATATCCATTTTTAATGGCCTTTGTGCTACTATATGCACGCTGGGATTATGCGAGACACAATATCAGGAAATATTTGTTGTGGTCGCTGCATACAGTGCCAATGAGATAATTAGGTTTTCCCGGAAGAAAGAGTACATCGGAAAACATTACCCACTGCCACCAAAAGTAGGCAAAATATGCGTATTTAATTGCACAGTTCATGAGGCCTTAAATTAATAATAATCATACATATCACAACTCGAACTCGAAAAAAAGCATACCTTCATCTTGGACATCCGCCTTAATACGTTTCAATTCAGCTATGCTCTCTTCTGAGAATGTCATCCCTGTATCATCATCAAGATCATCAAGATCACCTGGAGGAAATATGAATTTGGTTCAAATTAACATCTTGGAAGCATATGCGTTCCTACAATATTCATTGATCTTTGTCGCGGTAGAAATCGAGTTTAAATTTATGAAATTATAAATAATAAACTCTTTATGTTGTATAGCTCCCTCTCAAGGTCAAGATATTAATTTAGCTATGAAACAATGTTCTTGACTAAAATTGACCGATTAGCTATTCCCGTTTGGAAATTAAATATCACAACTACATATTCTGAGATTTTCATGGTCGCACCTACCATTGCACAGCCGTGTAGGCGCTATTTGGAATTTATCAAAATTTACCGGGAGCACCGGTAAATTTTTATATTTAATTTTTCTCGAAAACAGAAGTGTTTTTGGAGTTATATTTTTTTAGTGCTTATAATACATGTACATCCACAGGGGCATCCAAATATATCAAAATTGTAAAGATTCACTATCCACCCAATTTTCAAAATTTCCCAAAACTTTGTATTATGACTGAAATGATAAATATCCAAACAGGGGTATAATCAAATATTAGAGATGATCCATCCCATGAGTACCTGTTAGCAACAAATTTACCTATTCAGAACAATATTTAACAGTTTCTGAGGCAATTCAACCCCATGACCAGAACTCAAGTTAGCATTTCACATATCAGTAATATTTAGGGTTGACTCCAGAAAATGTCAAATAGTGAACACAATTTCATTCCTGCGAGACACAAACACCCTCTTCTAAGAACAATAGAAATAAATTGACACTGAAAAGGGGAATATTTAGGCAATCTACATTTTGTTGTTTCAGATTTTGCTTTACACATACCTTCATTCTCAACTTCCATAGCGTCATCATGTTGATCATCGCTGCTAGCTCCTCCCCAATATAACCCCTCTGCATCTTCACTGTCTGCAAGAGGCACTAGACAGAGACCAAAAAAAGCAATGTACATATAGCAGATCATTAATCAAGATAAATTATTGTTCTGGTTCCAAGATTTCTCTTCATCTATTATAACCAGATACCCATAACATAGCTGACACATTTGCTGATAGTGAAGTGAATGAATGAAAAAATCAATGAAACAATTAGGTAATACTTGGTCTCATATCCTAATTGCCCTTCACCCCCACCTCTTCGCTTTCTCATTTTTCATTTCAAAATATTTGTGTAATAGCATCCACAAATTGATCTAGATTACATGCATGTAATGAATTGTGATAACAATATTTTTTTCCAAATACATTTTCACTACACTAGACATATCCTCTTCCAAGAAATGTGTCCTCAATGAAAATTATTCAAAGGGGAGGGTTAGGCAATCTTGGTTTTGTTATTGTAGACTTTTTGCATTGATTTATACCTTCATTCTCTACTTCCATAGCTTCATGGTCATCACTGCTCCTAGTTCTTCCCAAATGTAACGCCTCTGCATCTTCACTGTCTGAAAGAGGCACTATAGACAGGCAAAACAACAAAATAGGAAACAGTTGAACATTAAATGAGGTTCAATGATGTGAAGGCTGCTTGATTAAAACTTTCGCCCTCCTGTATATGAGCACATTTATTAATTCAAGTAGCTGACCCACATTTCTGTGGGATAATATAAGGACTTATTAATTGATAGCCTGAATATTTTACATTATATTCCACATACAAAGAGTCTTGCACTACGATTGGTCAAAAGTAATCACGTGATGAAAGATAGTTCGCCCATCATTGATGGCCTTTTTGCCCGAATATTCACTTTCCAAAAATTGGCAAGTTTTCCGTTTTTTCATGTCTCTCCCTTTTCCCATCCTTAACTTCTTTTTGTTTTATTTTCTCTTTCTCCTTCTCTCTTTCCTCTTCCTCTCTGTTTTTTTTCTGCCGACAGCAATTTTGAGTGGGGGGGGGGGGGGGGGGGGGGGGGGGGGGGTAGAGTTAATAAAAGGGAACCCAGATTCGACTCAAAAATATTGTTGCAATCAGTATGTCTAGATTTAATCACAGATACTCACATTGTAGTATATTATGTTTTCTTAAATTTGACATCTTAATCAGTAAAATTTAACCATGGACAGCTGAACAGCAGCATTTTTCCTGATTCATGACAATTTGCTTCATAAAAGTAACAAACATACCTTTGGCTCCACTTTGATTTCCATGAAGTCCTTCTACATCAGAGAAATGTATGCAGGCCACTAAATAGAGACAGAGGAATAAATCACAACTTTGTGTAAAACAGCAACAACTGCATAGCTGCTAAATACGTGCTTCTGGTACAGTAAGTGAATTTTCTAAAATTCATGCACCAAAATTAAACTGATTGGGTGGTGTTCCGGTAGCGCGTAATAAGTTAGCGCGTGCTAAGTTAGTCCACACTTTTATGTAGTGCCAGTTGCCAACTCATTTACCCTGTACAGATTATATTAATCATTCAATGAAGTGTCCAAAAAATTAATTTTGCAATGAAATGGGAAGAAAAAGATAATATGGGGGCCAGTCACCACGAAATGAGTCCCAGTGTCGCATTAGGCTCAATCGTAGTAATAGCGATGTGTACTGAAAATTGACCCACCTACCACATTTAAGATTTTTCCAAAAATCGACTTATTAATGTCTTGTAGTTTATGTCCCCAGAGCTTAGGTCACGAAAATATCTCCTTCTAACATTTTTTGGCAAATAATATAGGCTATGTTACGCATCATTAACTTTACACCTAATTATCTCAAAACTGGGTAATCCCATTGTTTATAAAGTCCAATTAGGTTTTTGTTCATATTTCTGGATATAATTTATCAATTTTAATGTGTGACCCCTTAATTTAAAGCTTACTTAATGTAGATTCATATAATACTTAAAAACAGGAATACAAATTTTGACCAACTGGACTCATTTCGTGGTGACAGGCCCCATATGAGTAATGAACTGAATTTCAACAAAGTCTTTGGCAGATTATCTTTGTCATGAATATTGAAGGAGGAAGATGAAACCTAGCATTCCATAGAAGTGTAAACTAAAATTCTTGTTTTTTTAGTCCCGGCTTAACTTATGAGAATACCACCCATTGAATCTTTGTGCAGCACAAAACGTACGACCATTCAGTAAAAGGGTCTGAAAATCAGTCTACCAGTATTACTTAAGTGATTGCAATCACTAAAGTCGTTTTGACAGCTAATGTTCATTATTTTCCACTAAAAGCCATTTTTAAGCCCTTTCGTTTGAGGGTTGTTCTAATTAGAATTGTCTTTCACATGCCGTTCAAATTTAACCTTTTCATTTTTTGGGCCTGCAAATGGGACATACATGTAGTACCTATAAAGATAATGTAGAGTTCTGGTAATATAAGCCCTCAAAATATTTTCGTCAGATTCTTAGACAAATAACAAGATACTTACAATACTAATTAAAACACAACTACATATTCTGAGATTTCCATGGTCGCAGCTACCATTACACGGCCGTAGGCGCTATTTGAAATTCATCCAAATA
>JAVYIG010008905.1:0-84135 GCA_035222895.1 Strongylocentrotus droebachiensis | reverse complement strand
CATGCTAGTTTGCTTTCCACAAGTAAGAACTCAACAACTCAGATTGATAAATTAGTCTCTGTTCATAAAACCATCGATATAATTATGTTTTCATATTCTCATCAACACCACCATCTCCGTCATCACGATCCTGGCTCCTCCACCATCATCGTAATCATCATCATTATCATCATCATTATTATCATCTGAGTCTCTTCTCATGTTAGATTATAAGATTAAATTATTATATGATTTTAAAAATCCCACTCCACAGCGTTTTCATATTCTCATTAACACCGACACCTCCGTCATCACGATCATTACCTCCTCCACGATCATCATTATAATCATCATCATTATCATCATAATCATTATCATCTGAGTCTCTTCTCATGTTAGATTATAAGATTAAAAGCTTATATGATCTTAAAAATCCCATTCCAGAGTGTTTTCATATTTTCATCAACACCGACACCTCCGTCATTACGACCCTTCTCACCACCACCACCACTACCATCATCACAATCATCCTCATTATCCTAATTATGACCATCATTGTCATCTGTGTCTTCTTATTTCAGTTTCCAAGATTTAAAGGTAAAGACCAGTTTTGGAAACGCCCCCCTCTCAAAAAAAATGAAATGGAAGCTCTTATTACCAATCATGTGAAAGAATATGTTTTGATTAATACGTGATGATACAAATTTTGCCGTGAAGCCACCTACTAATTGATAGATTTGGTAAATTAGTATATCTATTTGGACCTGATTGATATCGCGCACGTGCTCGCGTAGTGTCATTTACATCTTTCTGTGTACAGTGCTTGTAACTTTACCAAGACTGGGCCAATTTTCTTATCCTTTTTTGATGATTCCAGAACCTTGCAGTACACACCAATACTTATATGCTAGATGATCATCCTTTTCTGATCGACTCCACAACGTTTCTTTCACAATGCAATCGCATGACCAGAACTGATCTTTATTTGTAATTAACAAATCTCACTTTGTCATACCACAACACAACAGCCCACCACCACCTTCACAGTCGCCATCATCATCCTCGTCATCCTCCTATTACTGGAGGAGACGGTGATCATACTAATATTGATGGTGGTGGTGGTGGTGATGTTGACAATTTACAGTTCACGAAAACAATTACATGAATGCCGTTTTCATGTTTCTCACATTCCCTCTGTCATCAGGTGTTATTTAATAGCCAGTTCCAGCAGTGGGGTATCGATGGATTTCTCCGGCACACGGATACCGCAAGAGAGTTCTATAAACGGAGACGAGACATAATTGCAAAAGCTGCAGACGACCATCTCACAGGTAAAGTCAAGCTGTTATTAACCGGTTGACTACTGAATTCTCCAATTCAAATAGGCTTAAAGGTAATACAAAGTTTTGGGAATTTTTGAAAATTGGATGGTGGTGATTCTTTTCAATTTTGATATATTTGGATGCCCCTGTGGATGAAATATAAGCACTAGAAAATTTAGCCCCTAAAACACTTCTGCTTTCGAGAAAAATTGAATATAAAAATTTACCGGTGCTCCCGGTAAATTCTGATAAATTTCAAAAAGCGCCGTAAGGCCGTACAATGGTAGCTTCGACCATGAAAATATCAGAATATGTAGTTGTGATATATAATTCACAAAGGGAATAGCTAATAGGTCGATTTTAGTCAAGAAACTTTGTTTCATAGCTTAATTAATATCTTGACCTTGAGAGGGAGCTATACAACATATTATTTATAATTTCATAACTTTAGAATCGATTTCAACCGCGACAACGATCACTGAATATTGTAGGGTCGCATATGCTTCCAATATGTTCATTTGAACCAAATTCATGACCCCATACCAAAACTTTGTATTACCTTTAATACAGGAACAAACCGGTTGCAGGAGGCATTGGGTTAAACAGATATTGACTAATATAAATACGGACCGGCTACGTAGGGATTTATACGTTAGGACATGATCACGAGGGAAAACATAAGCTCCTGGGCGATCCAAAAATATCATATAACACATCTTATTGGTCAATATCTGTTTGGTCCTATATTTTGTAGCATCCGACGAAAAATGTGAGGATTCGGATTCGGTACATGACAAGAGAGGGCGTTTGCTAACTCTATTCATAACTATCGCTCCATTTCCTTTAGGTTCCATGCATAACCATCATTTCTGGCAAATTGATAACTAGCTACTGCTGGACCCAATCATTTCAAAAATGTTTGTTTTATCTCGTATATTTAGCGAACAGTAGCTATCATTCAATAATATAGGCCTACAGTGGACGCCCCGAAGGAAGTTTGATGAAGGACACCCCTACTACTTATTTTTGTTTAACAAATAAAAATCATTATCATGGGTGTAGGGAACACTTTCCCCATCATCACTATCAACAAGATTTACTGAGGGCGTTTTTAATAGATTTTATCGGCACGTCTTGACAAAGAAAAATAAGGACCCCTTTATACAGTTGGTAATGCTGTTGTCGCTTGTTGGGAGCTTCCTGGCTATTTTCTTAAAGGTATTAAATGCAAAGTTTTGGGAAATTTTGAAAATTGGATGTTAGTATATCTTTAAAATGTTGATATATTTGGATACCCCTGTGGATGTACTATAAGCACTAGAAAAATTAGCCCCTAAAACTCTTCTCCTTTCGAGAAATTGAATAATCAAAAATTTACCGGTGCTTTAGACTCGATTTCAACCGCGACAACGATTATTGAATATTGTAAAATCGCATATGCTTCCAATATGTTCGAACCAAATTCATGACCCCATACCAAAACTTTGTAATACCTTTAAAATGGTCTGACATCTACATCCCAATGGTCCGGATATACTCATCCTATTTGTATATAAGTGCTTTGGTCTAGTGGATAAGTCACCCGACAGTAGATCAAAAACTAAAGTTTTGAATCCCAGCACAGCAGTTACGTCCTTTGGAAAAATGTTGATCTACATTTGCCACTCTCTCCACCCATTATGTAAATGGGTATCTTGTATGCTTGAGCGCTAGTTACTTTGGCGGCTCGGCTATAACCGGGGTAATAATGTCCAAGGGCGTCACAGCGTGATGTAGAAGCTATTTTTGTTACTATTTCATATCATCCCACACCCCTACAGGTCTAGCGACCTGGTCTGTCCCTCGGGCGGGGTTGTTCTTGTGGATGAAGCTATTGACCGTTCGAGATGCCGAAGAGTTCCTTCTGGACCAGGTCCTGAAGAACGACGTTCTTCTCACTCCAGGGGGTATCTTCCTCATGGACCAATCACAGCCCTCGTCTTATATCAGAGTGGCCTTTTCGGTCGGACCTGAAGAAGACCTGGCAAAGGTAAGAAAGACAGACTCGCTTTATAAGACAATCGTAATCGCCCTTGTTATACGCCCTACTAGAGGGCGACCAACAGATGTTCCAACTATTAGGCGTTTTTAAAGCGGGACTGCACTACTTGAAGTTACTAGCGCCCTCTATAAAGCCAACCATGCCTACATAAGCGGTATCCGTTGATCCCCCATGGTCTCCTCTTTCTCATGTTAAATGGTAGTCCAGAATCTGCCCGGTCCGTATTGGCATATGTTTAGTACCCAAAAGGGGGGAATACCCCCCCCCCCCCCTCCTATAATGAAAATCGGTGTTCCGACCCATTTCCAAACTTTGGACCAAAAATTAACCTGGAAAACATGAACATTTTGGCGGGGGATGATTCTGAGTACCATTTATATTTAACTTGTCAGAAATTTCGGATCAGCTCCATATACCACTTCCCCTTACAGAAAATGTTTTATCCTCTATAAGTCAGGTTTCTTCATCGTTCCTCGAGTCCCACCTTAAGACAGGTTTGTTGAATGAAAGCATCCAAATCTGATTGATGTATATAATTATCGCGCTAAAACACAGATTCAATAATAATTGATGAGAAGAGGGAAGGTGATCTTAGGTCTAAACCAATGTTTGCCGAAAGGGTGAACTCACCATTTGGTCTCTCCCAGCCAACTTGGAAAGCTCTCTTAGAAAATGTTAACATGTTTGAGTTTGCATGAACAATATGACAACTTTCATCATCAAGGGACTGCTTTATATATGTTCTTCGTTTTGTTTATCTTGTTCAATTCTCTGCAGGGAATGAAGATACTTGCAGAAACAATACGAGAGTTCAACCAGACCCCTAAAGCCCTCACTAATGGCGACGTAAGCGACAAGATGAAGTGAAAGCATTGACCCAACCGAAACTATGGAAGCAGTGGTGTGGCGTAGGTGCTGCTATGGAGCCGGGGGGGGGTGGGGTACTGGTGTCATGATGGGATTGGGAGGAGAGGGTATCGGTCTTTATATCAAAGTGTGGCCAAAAAAAGCAATTTCAAATGCAAACACGAAGGATCACTCTCAATGTTCAGATTTGTTTTCCTCTTACATTTTTACGTCTGACATTTTTACCTCCGACATTTTTACCTGATACATATTCATTGACACATTTGTATTTACAATATAAGTATGGTTAAGTTAGCTAAAAAGAAATTAGATGTTTCAGATGTTTATATTTTTAATTATATTATTGTATTTCATGTACTTCAATTTTTTCGTGTCGAGTTAATATTAGCACGGTTCATTTTCAGCCATAGGCCGTGCACAAAGCATAAATCAAGATTTAAAAAAATCAAAATCAAATCAAACAACAGCGGTGTAGCCATCATGATATTATTTTTTTCACTCGGGGCAGTGGGGCTCATTTCTTTTCTCATTTGGGAAAGCGGTTTTATTTATCGCTGTGGTTATGGTGGAGAGTTGGCGTAGCAAACGAGTGAAAGCATACCATCTAAAAACTATAATGATTAAAATATGCATCAATATTCATCAATATATATCTTCACTTTGTATTCTGTACTAAGCTATTGATTGTCTAGGAGACTTTCTAGATAAAATAATTATCACACAATTTTGCCTATGTTAGTTATGTATTTTGTGCAACTCATCTGATGTGAAAGAAAAAATTGGAGTTTATTATTTTTTTACATCTATCGTATTATATTCCATTTATAATAAAGGATTACCGACAAGTTAATGATTGTATACTACAAGTTCGATTGTGTTAATAAACTGATTTATTCATTATATTCATGTATATTTAAGCTATGTTCTTTCTCCATGATGTCAATGTGTTGTACTTCGAGTGATTTCATCTCCATAGTCAGAAAGTAGGATGTGTGATAGCACTGCAGGTCAACAAATTTACAATGTATGTCTCGCGGGCCTTCTGGAAAGCCATATGATGGTTCGTGGGACCGCCCGACGGTCAACGAGACCGGCAGTCCATGAAAACGAACGGTCTATCTCGCGGATTTTATGTCAGCTTTTCTCAGGGTTCATGAGTGTCGTGGTCGGGTGGTTTAAGGCGCTTGACTGGAGATGCGAAGGTCGAGGGCTCGAATCCCGACACGACACTAATATCCTTTGGCAAGATTTTTACCTGCACTTGCTACTCTCCACCCAGGTGTTAAATGGGTACCCGGTAGAATGCGAAAGTTCATATGGTTGGACGAGTAAGTGTGCGCCTGTAAAATGACGACTGGCTGGCATGCTCCCCAGGGAGTGGAAAATGTGCATGCATTTTGTGCCGGTAAGTCTGAATCCGATGACCGGGGTAATAATATATCTGTAAAGCGCTTAGGCACATCGTTGTATCGATGTATTGAGCGCTATATAAACACGGAATATCATTATTATCATTATTATTATTATGAGGCCGACATGGTCGGTCTCGTGAATGTCATTTCAGGGATAACGAGACTGACGGTCCACGAGACCGCGAGACTGTATACGATATACTGACATATCGATCTATTGGGCCTTTTTACATCCTTTCTGAGATTTCACGAGACTGACGTTGCCGGTCTCGGGGGCTGTTTGTCCACTGAACTGATGCATAGAGGTCGGGTAGACGAATACCTGATTATTAAAGAGAGCAGATGGTGGTGTTGATAATGTGAAAACTCGATTGTTGAAGGCAGTTATCAAACCATGGGGTTGCCACACAAAACGAAGATAAAATTGTAATTTCCCCTCATTCTGCAATAATCTAGAGCCTATTTTTAGTCATACTATATAGCTTTGACGATTGTTGTGCCATGTAGGCCTACATCTTTCCCGCTTTCACTATAGCAACCTGCATCCTACTGTTTTTTAAGAGGGCGATCGAGAATGAATTCAAAGTAACACTTATATCTTCCATTTCTTGTTTCATATTGTACTGAAGTAAAATGTATGCATAATAATAAAACAAATTAAAGAGCGCACTAATCAGTTTAACACACGGAAGCCCCTACATCGCTCAAAGCCTATGATTTGGGGATATGGGGTGAGGTAAAATCTAGAAATGAAAGAGATAAAGGAAATTGTTTCAAAGTGAATTACGAAACAAGTACATCCGCTTTGTGAAGCTAGGGGATTTTGTTTCCCTTCTCTCCCCACGCAGCGCCCCTCTCTAAGTGAGATGAATCGATCTTTTCCCCCTCTCTCTCTCTCTCTCTCTCTCTCTCACCCACACGCACACACGCACACACGTACACATACACATTCTCCCTTCTCGATCTTCCTCTCCCTTTTCTCCCACTCTTTCCTCACCCCTCTCATCTTATCTCTCTCTCTCTTCATATCTCTCTCTCTCTTTCTCTCTCTCTCTCTCTCTCTCTCTATCTTTTTTTTTTCTCTCTCTCTCACACATTCACACACACACACACACACATTCTCCCTCTATCTCTCCCCCCCCCCCTTACCCCCCGACCTCCCGACCTCTCATTACGCGGCCAATGGTGTGTAGTGCAGTGCAGTACAGGCCGGGAGACACACCTCCTGCGCGCCTCCCATAATAACAGTCCCTTGTTTTCCCAGCACTCCTCATTCCTCAGTTCGGTACCTGTTGAGCAAGTCATCGGACAGTCCCACGCCCGTACTATATTATTTTGTAATAGTTCAGCTATCTGAAACAGAACAAGATGGGGTCCCTCGCCACGGCCGACATCATCATCATCGTTCTCTACTTCATATTCGTCATCATCGTCGGATTATGGGTGAGTACTAACTATGTATGATGCGTTAACCTAATATCTTCGCACTACAGAAAAGTTTGTCAATGAAATGTCTTGAAAAGTTGGTGAAATAGAAATAAAAATGTACCCATGAATGAAGTCCACTCACTAATTGAAGTGGTGGATTTGAGGTATTTAGCGAAGTTTGTCAAGGCAATGGAACCATTCAATATGTGTACGAGTAACAAACTCAAAATCAGTCAATACCGGGCACTTATTCGTCAACGGACTTCAATCGGGCACTGACGACTAAGATATAATTAAATTATACTATTCCAAATGATCGGCAAGGTCATAATTATCTAGCTTGAACAAAAATCCTCGAAAATGTTGTTTTCAACGTATATCTCTCCGGTACATAATTGAGATATCCTGCTTTTCCTTAAACTGCACACATTATTATTGTGAACTTACATGTACCTAGTAGTAGTTAAGACATTGCAGATCTGCAATATGACCAATAATTGTCTTACATCTAGGTACAAACAAAATCCAGGTTTGTTTGCATGTTAGAGAGGTATATAATGAGTAACATTATTTCATACAAAAAATTGGCAGGTTTTTCCTCAACCTTCAACAATGTTACCGGTTCACTTTAATAGCCTTGATAAGTTTGCAGACGGATAAAAGTCGAAGAAATTATGTGCTCATTGCCACATTATCATCTTCTGTTTATAGTTTCAATAGAGGCTTAATCACTGACGGATTCAAGGATACTATAGAGCGCAAATTTGTAATAATAATAAATTGTGGATAACCTGAAATGTTCTACGCCGTTATTGTGTCCCCAAAGTATATGACCCTCTTCCCTGCCTACTTATCTCAGCCAACAGGAGCAATAAACTATAAACACGGTACACGTTGTGATATTCAAGGTTTGTTGTGTAACAAGTCAGTTAGATGCAAATGTATAGTACGTAACGTAATAGAAACGTAATGTATAAACATGGACTACATTGTATTATAGCTCCATGGCATAAATTCCTTGATTATATCGTAACTGGTGATTATGTGCAACATGATTTGAAGTGTAATTGTTCCAAACCTAATAAATCAGGTCTGAACGGAGGCTCGTGACATTTGGAATTCAACTTGTAATGTTTAACTTCCCGTGCTCTTCTCCTTCTTTTTTCTTTAACCCCCCCCCCCCTTTGTACTTTTCTAGCTCTCTCTCTCTCTCTCTCTCTCTCAGTCTCTCAGTCTCTCCCCTCTCTATCACAAACTTTCTCTCTCTCTCTCTCTCTCTCTCTCTCTCTCTCTTTCTCTTTGTTCTTTGTCCATTTTATTGATTTACCAAACTTTTGTTCGAATTATGATTACTCGTATTTTTGTAATGCTTCATAATCAAACGCTTTGTTTACATTTCGAAAGACGTCGAATGTAATGTTTTAATAACGCCAACTGAGATTTGAGCATAAATCATTTGTTATCAAACCATTTCATTGGCACATTACGAATACCAAAGTAAATTGAAATAGAATGTATTGCTCTCATGCAGAAAACTCATGCGCACCCCAGGGCTAATTTCCAGTAAAATTTGCCAACATTATAACGACGAATAAAAACAAACAAAAATCTTCTGAGATCATTACGTTGTGGTTTTGTTTCACATTAATATGTCTTCGTATACGATGTAACTATTGCATAAACATCTTTATAATGCCACTCTACTACCTACGGGGCTTTGTTTACTGGGCAGTATTGTAAACATTGGTGAAGCTATATAGATCAGGAAAGTAGAATAATTAAGATGGACACACGACGGAAATTCAGCGGTTCCGCTATAGCGGCAGGTGGCTCCAAACAACGATGACACAATCTTGGCAACGAGTTTTGGCTTTCAATCAACACTAATTGGTAAATGCACCAGTCATGTATTGGTAAATTAAATCTGTAAATGGTTCTTCCCGACTGCCTTGCAACACACTGTAGTTTGTGCATACGTTATTGGCAGGATACGCAAAGCCCCCGCCCACAATCAGTGTAAGTATTATGTAAAACAAATGATACATAAGCAACAACAACCTAACGTTGTCGATGATGATATTTTCTTCTTCCCCGCTACAGCAAAAGTCTAATAATCGAAGAAAAAGAACTATACACTCAATTAATATGATGGATCGTATTGCTTATCTTAATAAGTATTTTCATGAGTATTTATCTGAAAATTATTGACCAATTCTAATTAATATAATAAACCTTTCCGTTATTATTGATATCTCTTTTTGCAGTCTATGTACAAGACGAACAGGAGCAATGCCAGTGGATATTTCCTCGCCGGGCGCTCGATGTTATGGCTGCCGGTAAGTTGAGCTGAGATTATTTCAACAAATTTATTAAACAGACAATGAAAGGATGTCCATATGAAAATATACCACAATAATCTGACATGACTGTTACAGGCATAAACGTATGTGGTTATCGACACCTGCAAGTGATTTTAAAACATCTAACGAGTTTCTAAAGTGTGAGAAATTGAGGAATTAGAATTATCCTTTGTAACCTAAATTACCAAGCTGGTTAATTAAAGTTATATTCAAACATCTGATTAGTGGATAGTACTGTTGGTTATGCTTTAAAGGTCATCACTAAAGGCACTTGCATTACACTAGGACTACTTTTGTTAAACTAATTGTGAATAGATACAGTGTTCACCTTCAGGAAGAATTATAGTTCTAATTGTATCAAGATACATATAACCCCCAAATTATGAAAAATCATACATCATCATTACTTGCAAAGTATAATTTGAAATGAATGCCAAGATTGTCTTTATCCACATTGTAATCTTGCTTTATTTTTTTTTTTTAATTCAGATTGGGGCGTCATTATTTGCGAGTAACATCGGGACTGGCCATTTTATCGGTCTCGCAGGCACCGGAGCTGCGGCCGGAGTAGCAGTGGCCGCCTATGAAATCATGGTAACTTTTGTTTGTATTAATAATATTATTGTTCAGAAATGACAAGCCGTATAGTGCCAAAAAATTTATCTTTCAACGTTTTATTTTAATAGATGTGACACGAAAACAAAAATTTAGAGAACAAAAAAAAAATGTGTCTGCTTAAATTTGCATGTAATATATAAGTCTGAATATAACTTTTTCACAGTCATGTTTATAGTCAACGCACAATATCATTTCCAAAAATGGTACCATATAATTTTTTATTTAACTCATTTAATCAATTATTTTAATGATTTTCGTTAATAGCTTTTAGTCTTGTATTTCTTTCTTTTTATTCATTGATTTTCATTGGTTGTAAGTATCTTGCCTCGGATAAGTAGAAAGAGGGCGCAATTATGGCCTGAGCCAGCGATGTTAATTCAAATCCATGTCGTGTTCCGTAATATATACCTCTGTAACTCTCTACCAAGTTACTGGCTTTCAACTGCATATTAATACTATCAAAACATAGTTATACCTTTAATTATAGATGAAGAGAGCATATAGGAGAGATATTCATCTTTCTGGGCGGGGAAAATTGATGCAATAGTATCCTCCCGGGGCCGTTTCTCGTTTTAACCGTCATAACTGTAACTTCTTGGACATCCCATTAAAACGTGTCTTATAGAATCAACAGGCGTTTTTATGGGATGTCAACGAACTTAGATTTATGACGGTTTCGAGAGACTGGCCCCTTGCTTTTTTGTATACAAATAAGTATGGCATGGAGATACGACCTGTTGTCCATAGAGAAAGAAAACACAGTGGATATAGTGAATGCAGAGAATAATGATACCCTTTCTTTATAATATGTGTCAGCTGTGTGTAATACAAAAGGAACACTGACTAATTTTCGTAGCATAGACTTTCAAGACATAATACTTGAAATATTCAATGATTCTGGCTAGTGTCTTGCATTCAATCCCAACATAATTTATATAGACAATACGATGACATTTTGAAGGGCCTTGGAGTGGAATTCTGGGAAGTCTTCGCGATCATCTTCTTCTATAGAGTGGTGAAGTGTGGCGTCATCAAAAATCTATTTTGGGAATTTCTCAATTTTTTCTTCATTTTCCGAAAGAGCATCAAAAATAATGTCCGAATATCGAAAACCAAGTTAATGAGAGTATTGGCTGAGATATGATCATCTGAATGAATATGTTTCTTATAGGAAGTCAGTGTTATATGCTCTGGCTCCTAGGAGCCAGAGCATATAACACTGAGTTCCAAAGGGAATATATTCATTCAGACGATCATATCTCAGCCAATACTTAACCTATTCACTTGGTTTTCGATATTCGGACATTATTTTTGATGATCTTTCGGAAAATGAAGAAAAAATTGAGAAATTCCCAAAATAGATTTTTGATGACGTCACAGCTTCGGTACTCTATGATTTTGTGCGCTCAATTTTTTTTCGTTCCATGTAGTTGTTTTTGGCGTCTGTTTTCAGTTTAGCACGGCGTTTACAGTGGGAGTTTCCCTGTGGTTTCAATAAAATGTTGACTGAACTGACAATTGACTCATACCTTTTCATCTTTTTTCCCAACTCATGGTTTTCAAAAAAAGAGTATTCATCATGTTAGACATGACAATACTCCATTTATGTTTTGACATTTCATGTTAATGGTAGAATTGTCACATTTTCTCTTACAGGCAGCATTTGCGATTTTGCTCCTTGGTTGGATATTTCTACCTGTCTACGTATCTTCAGGAGTAAGTAATACATCAAAGGATGTCGTTATCTCTTTCTTTTTCTTTTTTATTTGCTTTATTTTGCTTTCATTTGTGTTTTTTTATTTCAAGACTTCATTTAAGTATCAGCTTCGAATTGTGCCACCATTGAGAAACATTTTAGCTTTACGATTCTTATTTTAAAAGATTACTTTTCAATTAGAAATGTAGAATCACAGGGTAAATAAGACTTTAAAAATTAAAAAATTAAAGATGTAATAATTACAAACGACTCCTCGTTCAACCACACAGTGTGATTTCGTATGTAGACATATCAAAGCGGAGCTAAATGGTTAGATGTTCTTCCTGTCAATTCGTATACGTCATAGAACTTTGTTTGGACGGCTTTTGAAGTGTCTCTTCGTGATAAGGTTAAATGCTATCGCTGTGTTTACTTGTCGATGCAAGGCAATTAATTGATTATAAACCTGCATATCTGGATCTGATATTATCTGCACGAGAAATACAGGTATACAATGAATTTTGCGGGGTTTTTGTTTTTGTATTCTCGACGGGAAAGGTTTTCGGGAGGTTAAACTTCCTAATGTAGTTGTAAATCCGAGGTGATTGTCAAAGGAGCTAATTGCCAGATGGTTTGTTTAGTGATGCATTTTCTAATGTTCGTCACACGTGTAGCTCTATGGTGGGGGGTGGTCATGTCCTTGGGGTAATTGTCCTCGAGACATGAACAATGTTCCCAAATACCCAGGGCAATAAAAGACGCGATAAAAAGTGAAACATTATGTGTAACAGCCAAATATATCATGGACCTACTATGTCCATGCTGAAATACTTCTATACTGCAAATAATGCGAAACATGGCACTACACCTACTTTGATCTTGGGGTATTGGAAATGTTATTTGCTTTCAGACGCAGAATTATTATCCGAAAGGGGGATTTCCCCCGCAGTAATTTTCCCCAGAAACCATATCGGGGAACCTGGCTCTCCTCAGTGGGGTTGGGATGGGAGAGAACCCTGGGAAGAAAATCCGTTTTCCATAAAAATGGATTTCCCCCGCTGAGTGAGGGGCGGATTCAGAATTATCTGACCAGGGGAGGCAATATGTCCTCTCTCTCTCTCTCTCTCTCTCTCTTCCTCTCTCTCACTCCCTCTCTCTCTCTCACTCCCTCTCTCTCTCATTCTCTCTGTCTCTTCTTTCGTGTGTCTCTTTTGGCTCCTCTTGTTCTCTCTCTCTCTCTCTCCTTCTGGGTGTGTCCCTTTATACCCCCCCCCTCCCCCTAACCCCTCCCCCCTCTCTCTCTCTCTTTCAAAAGTACTTTAGTAGGCTACCATTTCATCTCATCATGGACCTACTTCGCATAGTATGTCCATGGTGGTCTTACCCCCTTGGATCTACCGATTGTTAAACTAAAAGGCAGTTGTTATTACAATAAAACTCTGTCATAAAATTACTATTACAAACTGTTTCTCGGACATTTTATCTCTCTTTACACTTTTTCTTTATAGGTCTACACGATGCCCGAGTACCTCCGGGTGAGGTTCGGGGGTCAACGCTTGAGAATTTTCATGTCCCTTTCAGCCTTGTTCCTCTACGTGTTCACAAAAATATCGGTAAGAAAGTCTCGAAATACACGAAAAAGTATCTCTAAAAAAGAAAGTTTGTAAGAAATGATAGGAGGTAAAACAATAAGAGAGAAAACTTTTGCGTCGAGGTGGAGATATCACAAATAAAACAAAGTTAACAACTACATTATGTATTACTTTGAAAAGTTGATGTTATTTTGTGTGTGTATTTTGTGAATCAAGAATGACAGGTAGACTGATTGAATTAGGGCCTTCGTTAGATGTAAGATTTGATATGTCACATTTTTAAGAAACGTAAATCGGGACAAATCAATGTTTTTCCATTCTTAAATCAATTGCAAATCTTGGTAATGGCATGAATAATTTAGATGTTAACTGTACATGTTAATTATCGCCCCACAGCCAATTATTTTTTGATTTCACGAATTCGTGATCTTACAGTGAAACCAATGATTTTTTTTAACGACCATATCGATCAAGTAGACTATACTTTTGTCTTATCACGATGTGATCGTCACATGACCAATGAATTGCCCTTTTCAAAACACACCATTGCCCCATCATAGCAAATCATTCTGTATTTTTACGAACACGTGACTGACCCTAAGCCGATTATTTTGTGTAATGACGAATACGCTAAATCTGCTCCTCTTTACTAAGGTAGTGTTTTGTTACAATGAAATTAGTTTTCCAAATTAAAACAAAGGAAACGGTCAAATCGTCCTAAATGGTCAAAACCTGATCTAAATGGTAAAGAAGTTCGAAGTTGAGAGGGTCCGTTCGTGATCAGACCATATCCAATCATTTCGACCTTTCCAAACACGTGATCGCCCTTTATGGCCAAATATTATAATCGGCCACTTTTATGGATGCGTGATTGACACATACGTGTAAGCCAATCATTGTGTATTTTTACGAACACGTGATGAACCCATAGCCAATCATATTGTCTGATTTGTTTTTACCATGACAGGTGGATATCTATGCTGGTGCCATCTTTATCCAGCAAGCATTCAATTGGAATATTTATGCTTCTATTTTCATCCTTCTGGCTGTAACTGCCGTCTATACGATCACAGGTCAGAGAGTTTTACTTTATTCTTTACCATCATTTTTATACACAAAAGCTGTAAAACGAAGATAAGATAATAAGAAAGGGATGAGTTAAGAAATAAACGCTGAACTATAAAAGTGAAAGCATTTATTTTTTAAAGAACAGAAGAAGATGAGGAAGAAGAAGAAGAAGAAAAAAGGAAGAAAAAGAGAGGTGTTATGAAGAGGAGTATACACTATGAAGTAAAATATGTAGAAAGAATAACGAAAAGAAGGAGAAAATATAGAAGAAGAAAATGAAGAAAGGCAGGGAAGAGAAACAAGAGGATACAGAAAATATAGCGGGTCTCAAGGTATTTCAAGCTGAAAAAAGATGAATGAAGAAATAAGAGATTGAAATACTGTTAAAATGAATCAGTACAGCAATTAAAGACAGAAGAGGAAGAAATAATTGAAACTAAAACAATACCAAATGAGACAAATTGAGAGTTAACAACATCACCTGTCAAATAGATAGACAAATACAAACAAAAAATTAAATGGGGGAAAGTGAAGGGTGTTAAAGAGTTAGGGAGCCGATATAAAAAGCATGAGGAACTTATTACATGAAATATATCCATGGACGCAGCAATAATGTTACGAAGTAGTTCTTAAAGCGGACTGCACTACTTGTAGCTACTTGCGCCTTCTAATTGGCAAACAATGCCTAATCGGTACCCATTGGTCCCCCATGATCAACTTTTTCTTATGTTATTAATTGAGAACTGATTGAATAGAGATAAAAACCTGTCAGTGACCATGCAGGGAGGTCTAATCCCTCCTGGCCAAACTAGTGCAGAGGGACTTTAAAGTGAACAGAGATATTTTTTTCTTTCAGGTGGCCTTGCAGCAGTCATCTATACCGACACCCTACAATCCTTCGTCATGGTCATCGGCGGGATAGCACTTATGGTCATCAGTAAGTCAGACATTAAGTCAAGCTGGGGACAGTCGTTTTTGAAGGACAATAGTTGTCCTCCGTTAGCGAGACAAGTTCCGCATCAGTGAATCAGGGGCGGATCTAGCTTTTTGCTAAGGGGGGGGGTTGACCAAAATAATGACGATGCGGAGCATCGTCAACGAGCCGCGAAGCGGCGAGCCGATTTTTTGGGGGGTGTTTATTTGAACCCCGTAAATGATGTTTTCCTGGCATCTATTAACACAATGGAGACCATAAAAAGCAGTGCATGATAACGTCTTTTTAAATCAAGTAACAGTTTAATACACAGTTATATCCAGAGTTATCATGTGTTTGGTTAAGTTACCAGATGAGTTTAATATCTTCTCACAATATTTGCACTTGAAAGGGTTTCTCTCTACAGCGTGCGTTCTTTTTTCTTTCTTTTTTTCTTTTTTTTTTTTTCCTTTTTTTTTTGGGGGGGGGGCCGCCCAAGGGGGGGGGGGGGGGGGTTTGAACCCCCTAAACCCCCCCCCCCCGTAGATCCGCGCCTGGTGAACATGCATGAACTTTAAGCCATGCAGGGTGCAGGGCTGGGCTACGGTCCATGAGACCGACAGCGTTGATCTAGTGAAACTGTTGTCAGGAGGTCAACGAGACCGACAGCCCACGAGACCAACATGTGGGCCTTTAAAAACTTTTTGAGGGATCACCAGATTGTCGGTCTCGTAAGCTGTAGGTCTCATCGGTCTAGTGGGATGTCCCGGCAGCGCTGCACGAAAGCAGTTTTTTCATTGAGCTGTCCGACTCGACTTAATTCTTTGAATATCACCTTTTAAAGGCCAATTATGCAATAGCCATGCAAATGAACCCTTGTTTTTCCTCTACAGATATTATAGATTACTGTCACAAATTATCAGGGTAAACATACCTCCATGACGCCATTGTAATTCTATCAAATTTTGTGTATATAGAATAACATTTAGAAAAAAGTTCGACATTGTGGCATGGTAGGAGGTGTCGTTGTATGTGGAGGTGTCGTGGTATAGTGGTTCAGGCACTTGACTCTCAGAGCATGGGATGAGGGTTCGATTCTCTACCCAGCACTAGCATCGTTTAGCAAGATGTTCATCCACATTTGCCACTCTCCATCTGGTGTGAATGGGTACTTGGCTATCGATGCGATACCCTTGGTCAATATGACCCAATTATAGTTGTTGTTATTAGTAGTAGTAGTATTGTTTTAATGATTAGTATAACTGTTATTATTATTATTATTAATATCATTATCATGAATATTAGCATTGTTGTTATCATTATTATTAGAAGAATTCTTATTTTGATAATTAGTCTAACTATTATCATTATTAGTAGTAGTAGTATTAATATCATTATTATTATCAATATTAGTATCGTTGTTATCATTATTATCCATTTCAATATGGTCATTATTAATATTATCATCATTATTATTACCATCATTAATATCATTAATATTTTCGTTTAGGTTTCACGGAGATCGGTGGTCTGGAGGGTCTAAGGTTGGAGTACATGCAAGCCATCCCATCCTCCGTTCTCAATGATACCGATACCAATACCAGCTGCGGATACCCCAGGGAGGATGCCTTCAGTATGATGAGGCACCCCCTCACCTCTGACCAGCCCTGGCCCGGCACCATCATTGGTATCATGGTCATTGGGGTTTGGTATTGGTGTACAGACCAGGTACGTAATGACATTTCCCCTACCATTGTGTCATATTAAAGATTAAAGTGATAATAATACAAGTCACACTTGTGTAGCGCTTAAATGCTGCGTTTCTTATACCCCGGTTACACACCACTGCGACCTTACAAAGACCGTGCCGACCACCCCGTTCTGAAACAGTTTACAACTCGGGGCATTGTCTCCGTCTAAATCCAGCAATTTGTCAAATTAAAGACTACTGCGATGATTCTACGTCAAAAGCGCAGCTGACTCGTTGCCACTACGATTACAAATATAGACCAATGCCGACCTCTTGGTCGTTTCTACTACGTTGTTACTACGATGTACAGGACCATACTACGTTCTTATACAGACCTGGGAGACTGTACATGTCTGAGTTGATTGATCGGTTGATGAAGGAAGAATAAGAAAACAGAAATTGAGTGATTTTAGTGATTTGATTGGTCAGTAAATTGAAGACAAAACAAGTAAATGCTTGAATGAATGAATAAATTGATGGATGAATGAATGAATGAATGAATGAATGAAAGAAGGATTGACTGACCGATGGACGATCAATCTGGGGGTAGTTTCATCAACATTTGTCCGCCGACAACTGCCAGCGCTGACTAAATTTGACCAATCAGAGGCCTGGAAAATAGTAGGTGACAATAAAGTTGTCGGTGAAAATGATGTAAGGCGGTGAAAACCACCGACTAATTGTTTCATGAAACGCCCACCTGATCAACTAAATAATATTATGTTCTTTCTGTTATCTTCTGTCCCACGTACAGGTTATCGTGCAGCGTTCTCTTGCCGCCAAGAACGTAACTCACGCCAAGGGAGGCTCTTTGGTGGCTGGCTGGCTCAAACTTCTACCTCAATTTCTGATCGTTATGCCGGGTATGATTGCAAGGGTTTTATACACAGGTAAGAATGTGGGATGTTATGAATAATTATAAGATGATGACATGGATCCTAATCAAATGATTGGTTGAGAGCGTACACGTGACTAGGCATTTATTTGGCCTAACCCGTAATTATCCAATATTAATGACCGGTCATTAGTAAAATCATGTTATAAAACATCATCTGCTGTGTATTATTGAAATACAATTACATTACACCATGACTTGAAACTTGCTGGCAACTCGACATACGTAATTAAAGACGAAGATCTTAACAAGCTTTTAGGTGGGGTGACGATCGCCCAATGTGGTATTATGATCGCCATCCAAGCCATGCTGCTTCACAAGATGACAACTTGGGAACATTCAGTGTTTATCGCTATCAACCATAGCGGTACTGCTATTAACAATAGCGCATATACATGTTTGTCGTATCAACCGTTCCCTAATATGTATACCCAGCTGTCTTGCATTCTTTAACTTATACCCGATATGAATGATGCTAAGAAATAGTTTTAAGTTGATATGAAATGATGATGATATATAGAGGCTATTATAGTCCTCGTCTCCAACTCGGGCAATGTGAATATTCTTGGGCAATATAGTTTCATATCTCCCTCGTAATATCTCCCTCTCTCGTTGTAATATGCTTTGATATATCTATTCGTCCTGTGTTTACATAATAAATAAAATACATAGTTATGCCAAGAGCAGGGCCCCGTCTTATAAAGAGCTTGATACGGAATTCCGCCAATCACTCGCAAGTTTCAGTGCAGTTTCCCAACCCTTATGCGACTGATATCAATCGCAAATAAGTTACGATTAATAGCAAATCTTTATTAGACGGGCCTCGAATAACGCTTTTAACTCATTGTTTTCTTCCTTCGCATTGACAATATGGTTAACAGTAAACAAATAGAACAATACAGCAAATAAAATTTAAAAAGCAGAAGGAGGCGAAAACCCTGAAAGCATATTTTTGGGAACGCCATTACATGTAAGGACAAAAATAGTGTCATGTTTTTTTATCACTTTTCTCCTGGATTTTCTAGACGAGGTTGCCTGCGTGGACAGCGAGTCTTGTATGGAGTACTGCCAGAATCCTAGCTCATGTTCAAACATCGCATATCCTCTTCTTATACTGAGACTCATGCCAGTTGGTAAGATAAATTAATATTATTATGATAATAATAGTCACATTTTTATAACGCTTAATACTACGTTTCTGAGCGCTTTACCATGTTATTATTTTTACCCCGGTCTTTAGATTAAATTGCTAATCCGCACATTATTTAGTACGTTCAGCTGCCTGAGGAGTATTCCGGCCAGGCGCCATTTTTTCAAGCGCACTCATGCCAATCTAACCGCATTGACGTTCGCATCCTACCGAGTACCCTTTTAACACCTGGGTGGAGAGTGGCAAATGTAGATTAAAGTACACTATACCATACCGTCTTTTGAGAGCCAGGAGGGCGTTAACTCTGTGTTAAAGTATATGAGAAACGTTCTTCTGCCTCGAAACCAAATGAAGAAATACCAATGGGCCATTTTAAACCTCCTTCACTGATTATTCAGTAATTATTCTAAAATGTACAAAATGGGACGTCTCCATGTGCAAGGGTTCTGTGGATATTTGGGGTCACTTGTACTAGTGCTATCTCCGATGTGGTTTATCGTTTTTTGCTTTTCCTTGAATTCAGGTGCTAAAGGTCTGATGATGGCTGTAATGATTGCTGCCCTCATGAGCTCACTTACATCCATTTTCAACAGCGGAAGTACGATATTCACCATGGATGTATGGCGCCGACTACGGCCAAGGGCGAAGAACACTGAACTCATGATTGTTGGACGGTATGCCCGTCTTTGCATTACGCTTATAATCTTTTTAATGCATTCTGATAGATTTCTATGCTACAGCCCACGAGACCGTCGGTTCCCGGTCTGGTGTGCCTTTAGAAACTGTTTGGGAGTTCACTAGACCAATGGCCCACAAGGCCGACCTTTTTTTATATTCCCTTATACATTTCTTTGTTACGTCAGTTTCGTTTTTGTCAGTCTTGTGGAACTTTTGGAACTTTCTCCTTTTTCATATTTGTGTAACACCTTCTAACAATAAATTATCCCAACCATATTTGAATTTTCTCAACCGTTTTTCCATGAAAACTAGACATAAGGCAGGGTTTAAAAAAAGTTCAACACATAAATGTCTGGAATGTTATATAAGGCTAATTCACTGCTTTGTGACGATTGAATCCGCCAAAATTGTAATTAAATTATTGGAATATAGTTGGCAGAATTAAGGAATCGATCAGATAAATTGTTTTGCCAATTATTATCATTAATAATAGTCAGTTTGCACTCAAATTTTCAAATAACCTTTAATTGTACATCTAGCATTGAAGTCACTACCTTAGCACCATTTTTCTATTATCTGAACAATGTTACCAAGTCCCTTTAAAGATTTCTGGGACGAATGTGAAGCAAGCAATAATGAAATTGGGTGAAAGGTGTTAATATGAAAATATCAAAAACCTAAAACCGTTTTGTTTGTCAAGTAGCAAACACTCGTGATATTGATAACCATAGAGCATACCTTCAAATATGTTTCAATATCGGTCAAGTGTTTATACCAGGCGAACAACCAGGCGAACAAGATACCTTTCTTCCCATTTCTTCTACATGTTAACGGATCCGGAATTTTGTGAAAAGGGGAGTGGTCCTAAACCCCCAAGGGTCTGATTCGCAAGATATAAGGGGCGGTTGTCAAGCATTAAAAGGGGGTCGAGGTCGAATCCCCATCCAGAAAAAAAAAATTATGACGAGCAAACGAAAGGAAAAAAATTGATCATGTACATTCCATGGTCAATTTTTTATTTGGTTAAAAAATTTCGAACTTTGTCCAATGAATTGTAACATTGGGCATCCATTTTGACCAAAACCAATTCGATTTCGTTATCAGCATTTGCCAACGGACAATTGCATGAATCTAATTCATTGTTTTGTTCTCAATTTTGGGTAATTTCATCTAAATTTATTTTTTTGAGGATCCAAAGTGTAAGACGGATTTGAACTCATCGACAGTGCTTGCACAATGACCAACCTGAGCCACGTTTCATAAAACTTGTTAACGATGGCAAGTTACAGTAACTTAATCTACTGTAATCCTTGCACTTGATTGGCTTAGAGAAAAGGTGTTATAAAACTGTTAAATTTTGTATTGCTAATAAGATTCATGACACTTGGCCCCTACCATTACATTCTGCAGATGACCATCAAGATTACCGTCCAATATGACTGGGATAAAACCTAAAACCGTTTTGCATGTCAAGTGGCAAACACTCGGGATATTGATAACCATAGAATATACCTTCAAATATGTTTTATAACGGTCAAGTGTTAATACCAGGTGAATAAGATACAGTCCTTCCCATTTCTTCTACCTGTGGGTGGATCCAGAATTTTATGAAAGGGGGAGAGGTCCAATACTCCCAACTGTCTCTACAGCACAATATAATGGGCGGTTGTCAAGCATTAAGAGGGGGTCAGGGTTCAATCCCCATTTAGAATTTAAAAAATTATGACAAGCAAACAAAAGAAAAGATTATTTAATAATAATAATAATAATTCCGCTATTATATAGCGCTTAGTACATCTATGATGTCTCTATAAGCGCTTTACAGATATACTATGACCCCGGTCATTTGATTCAAGACTTGCCCGCACACACTGTGTGCACCATCTCCACTCCCTGGGGAGCATTCCAGCCAGGCGTTACTTGACGCTCAAAACTGTTTTACCAACAATGGCGGTCGTATCCTACCGGGTACCAATTTAACACCTGGGTGGGGAGTAGCAAGTGCAGGTTAATATCTTGCCAAAGGATATTAGATTTGGGGGTGTTCTTATACGTCAAAAGATGTTTGTTACGTCATTCACATTATAGTCTCGAAACTGCGCGATCATGTAGCTTACATCCTACGGTCAATTTTTTGGAGTCAAATAATTTCGAACTTTGTCCAATGAATTGCATCATTGGGCATCCATTTTGGCCAAAACCAATTCAATTTCGTCATCAGCATTTGCCAATGGAAAATTGCATGAATCTATTTTATCGTTTTGCTCTCAAATTTGGGAAAACGCCATAAAAATTCGTGCTTTTAAAGTATCCAAACTGTGAGACGATTTTGAACTCCTCGACAGTGCTTGCACAACGACCATCCTGATCCACGTTTCATAAAAATTGTTATCGCTGGCAAATTACAGTAACTGTTAGTTGCTGTAATTCTTGAACTTGATTGGCTGAGAGCAAAGTTGTTATAAAACTGTTAAATGACACTTGGCCCCTACCATTACATTCCGCAAAGGACCATCAAGATGACCGTCCGATATGACTAGAATAAAACCTAAAACCGTTTTGCAGGGTCAAGTGGCAAACACTCGCGATATTGATAACCATAGAGCATACCTTCAAATATGTCTACTACCGGTTAATTGTTTAAACCAAGTGACTACGCGACCTTTCTTCCCATACCTTCTACTTCTGGGCGGATCCAGAATTTTGTGAAAGAGGGAGTGGTGCAACCCCACCCCCTCCCGTCCCCCTCCCATACTTTGGGGTCGGAGGGACCGCATTCGTGTTCCCAAAATCCCTGGTAAAGGGGTATTTTTCGCGTGACAAAGTCCGACACGTATTGACTTAATCACACCGGAACTAGGGGGTGCTTTTAAAAACCCGGCCCGTATTGACCGTACTTACACACCGGAGATAGGGGTGCTTTCAAAGGGAGGGAACATGCATATGCGTACCGTAAATAACATTGAGTGGGGGAGGTGGCGGGGGTTCATCACCCCTAAAATTCTGACGAGCAACATATGACGGGAGTTGTCAAGCGTTAAAAGGGGGTTGAGGTCCAATCCCCATCCCGAATATAAAAAAATGACATGCAAACAAGAAAAAAGGTCATTGGGTGTTCTTATACACCAAAGGATGTTTGTTACGTAATCAAGAAGGGGGAAGGTTGTTGAATACTAAAAAAGGGGGTTAAATTTCCCAAAATAAATAAGAGAAAAGGAGGAGGTTCGGACCCCATGACCACCCCCTCCCCTTCCATTCACCTCCGAATCTGAATCATGTCTATACGTGGTAGAGGTCAAAACGGTTACTAAACAACGTGTTCATGCATGAATGACTGGCAAATTACTTATAACTAAGTTATAAAAAATATATAACAACATGTTGAAGAAAGAAACAAGTGCAATATAAATCAGCTAAGTTCTCAATTCATCACAATATTGACTAATGGTATTATACTAACGTTCTGTTGGATACCCTCTCCGCACCACGAGTCCAATGATTCGCGGTTCGAGTCCCAGCCTCCGGACCAATATCCTTTACAAAGCCGCGGGAAGACATCAATCTAAATTTGTCGCTCTCCACCCAGTTGAATCTGGTATGAATTCGTTCCTCAAATAAAATTCAGGCAGCATGGGTAACTTTCGGATGTAAATGAATATGCCCCTTTATCACTAATCCAGTCAAACAGTGGCCGCTGTAGGCAGGTGGCCTTTCTGGACAGATCCGCTACCCCGCATGTCTTCTGTATAGCAGGCCTGATAATTACACGACTTAAATGGGTTTCCCGATTATTATTTTTGTGATTTTTCTTTTTTCCCGATTTTTTTTCCCCCCGATATATATATCTTTATTTCTTCCCGATTTTACCCCGATTTTACCCTTATTTTCCCTATCTTCCCCCAATTTTCTTACTCAAAAAGGGGGGAATGTTGTCAGATGCCATTTTGTTCCTCCTCGAATCGATTTTCGTTTACTCAAGGGAGGAGGGGGAGGGTGGTTGAGGGGGAAAAAAGGGCTTTTATGAAGGGGCCATTACTTTTACCATTATTATGTTGTTGTTGTTTTTTTTTCTTTCTTTGACGTGTTTGATTTGGGATATCTTGCAGGGTATTTGTGTTAATCTTGGTGGGGATTAGCATCCTGTGGGTTCCGATTGTTCAGGCTGCTCAGGGTGGCCAGCTCTTCCAGTACATCCAATCTCTTCAGTCTTACTTCGCTCCTTCCATCTTCATCTGCTTCGTCATGGGCGTGATCTGGACGAGGACCAACGAACAGGTTGGTGTCCCCATCCCATCTCTCTCTCTCTCTCTCTCTCTCTTTCTCTCTCTCTTTCTCTCACTCTCTCTCTCTCTCTCTCTCTCTCCTTCTCTCTCTCTCTATCTCCCTTTCTCTATCTCCCTCTCTCTGTTTTTTTTCTCTCTCTGTCTGTCTTTCTTGCTCTCTTTTTCTCTCTCTTTTTTTTTCTCTCTCTCTCTCTGTTTCTTTTTCTCTTTCTCTCTCTGTTTCTTTCTCTCTTTCTCTCTCTCTCTCTCTATCTCTCTTTCTGTTTATTTCTTACTCTGTCTCTCTGTCTTTCTTGCTCTCTTTTTCTCTCTCTCTCTGTTTATTTTTTTTCTCCCTCTCTTTCACTCCCGCTCTCTCTCTCTCTCTCTCTCTCTTTCTTTCTTTGTCTATCTCTCTCTCTTATTTTGCTAAACCTTCTCTATTCTTCTTTCATCACCTTTCCTCTCCCTTTCACCTCACTCTAATAACCCCGCCCGTCTATTATGTACCTAGTTTTGGGTCCTTTTTTTTTACTCACCGATTACTTACTACTTTTACCCATGATTTCTAATATCCTGTGATTTCAATATTCAATACCATCAACAATCAAAATATAAATACATAATCCCCTACAGGGTTCTCTAACTAGAACATCAATTAATTACTTGCGTTTGTACGTAGAAGAAGGTTGTGGTTGATATAATAAATTAAGAAACAAATAATGAATGCAGAACAAGTCACTGGTGTGAACATGAAGGTCTTGATCATTATTTATAAGATGATGACGTGGATCCTAATCAAATGATTGGTTGAGAGCGACACGTGACCAGGCATTTGTTTTGCCTAACACTTAATTTTGATAATGGCCGGTCATTATCAAATGCTAATGACCGGCCATTAGTAAATTCATGTTATAAAACCTTCTTTTTTTTTAAACACATAATCTTATAAAACATTCTATACAATACAATACAAAACAATTTGGATCGACTTTTTTTTTGCTTTTCAATCAAGGGTGCCTTCTGGGGTTTGGTGGCCGGTGTGGCCCTCGGTATCACCCGGATGATCCTTGACATCCTGTACCCTTCGCCAGCCTGCGGAGAGGAGGACACCAGACCGGGCATCGTCAGTGGGGTCCACTTCCTCTACTACAACTGCATCGTGACCCTTGTATCCTTGGTCGTCACCATCGCTGTCAGTCTAATCACGGAGAAACCCTCGGCAGAACAGGTGTGTCTTCGGACTTCATAATTATGATTTTGAGGGAAACTTAATCGGTGATGCTGACCTGTACACATTGTAATTACGAAGCATCCAGAACAAATTATTTTAAAGAGAAGGTTGAGTTATTTTGAAGATCCCTTTTGACAGCATTAATGCAATATCGAAATAGAGGCGGTCGCTGATTACACCTTCAGCTTCAATGATAATGGTGTCCGGGAAATGTTATTACATTTACACAACTTTTACATTTATCGAAAGATTAATGCACAAAAGAAATTAGCGAAAAGCCTAAATGAGGCTTTACTGTTTGAGCATTTGTACTCTATCCACTGTTTTGCTAATCTCCTGTAGATCATGGGTAAAACGTACTGGACCCGAGGAATGGACCCTACTAAAACAGGCGATCCGACCAATAATGCCACTGATCCTGAAGGGAACCCAGAGGCTGTGGAGATGTCCAAGAGCAAAGAGGCCGACGAGGCTAACCAAGACGAAGTGAAAACGATACCGCAAGACGGAGAGGGCGCTGTAGAGGCTGACCCTTCATCGAAAGCTCAAGACGATAATGAAGGTGAACTAAAGTGACCTTAACAACTGTAAATGTGTCACGTTGACTTAATCCTGATATTAAACGTTGCAATCTTTGTCTAGGGAGACTGGGGCAGAAATTTGCTAGCATGATACCCAAATATTTATATACAGTTCGTCCAGGAAAAAGCAAAGAAACAAAACCCCAAAATAAACCGTTATCTTGAACATACCGTGACGTGTATTAATAAATTTCTTTCCTTTTCATAAAGTTGAAGTAATATGTTTCCAAATGATACATTGATGACAGTAATCCATCCACGCTACGTCCACTAATATTCTTTTGAAAATGGCAAACATTGGCTGCAAACAGCGGACTGCCACAGTCCGCTTTCATCTCACATTAAGTGTACATCATACATGTAAGCACTCCAAACATTCTTCTTCATCCCAAATTTGTAGAAAACCCAGCTTGGAAGAGGTGTTGCTACTGGTTCCTTGGATACAACCCTAAAGATGACCATGAGGTGCCTGACGAAGCCAGTATGATCAAGAGCATTGACGAGAACCCCATGTGGCAAAAGTTCAATCTCGCCAATGCCCTCGCCCTATGCGGCGCTTCAATTGGAATGATGGTCTGGTGGTGGTAACAAATGCTGCTATAAAGTCGCCCAAATTGACCAGAAATCCGCCCAAGGGAACCAAGGAGTCGCGAAGTACACGTATATTATATTCTGCTTAGAGGCAATCAGTGTTTCCAATGGGGGGGGGGGGACTACGTGTGTGCCAATGTATGGGCTCCATCATTATGCAATAGGGACTTTTAGATTTGCACGTCGACATAGTGGACTGCTACGTGTGACGTCCGTAGCAGTCCACTATGTGCAAATCTAAAAGTCCCTAAGGGCACATCCAGTACAGGCCCACAACATTCTTGTTCACACATATCTATGTCCCTCTAGGGATGAAGTTCCGTCCCTCCAGGTTTACATTCTTCATTGTGATGCAAATCATGATGACTTTACTTTATTTTTACTTTCTGACGGGAAAATAAAATGAAGATGTTTTAACCCAAAGGTGCCATGGACACAGACTGTCCGGCCTAATTCATCGCTCTTTTAGCATGCTAGCCTGTTGCCATGTAGGTTTATACATATCATTATCCTTATCATTACCAATTTTTTATTTTTCTATTTGAACACAAACTTATTGAAGTGCTTTTTGTACATTATTGAATTTCTTGTGTAATTCGTACTTGCCTATATTGAAACGAAAATCAATAAAAAATAAAAATCAGGAGAAAAAAAAATTGTCACTCAAAATATTAAACCTACTTCATAATCTTGATAAGTCGATGCATGTATGATCAAACCTTTTTTTTTATGTAGTACAAATTACCATGATGATATATAGTCAATGTTTTTTTTTCTTTAAGAATGGCAGAAACACCATGAATCTATATGATTTGTATATAGGGTCGTGCTTGTAAAAGCTTCTGACCACAACATTATTCAGTTATTCTTATATTTTTACACAATTGTGCTATTTGAAAATCCGCACAATTTATTACGCTCTCTCTTTTCCTCTCTCTCTCTCTCTCTCTCTCTCTCTCTCCCTTGTTCAGCGACCTCAAAAACATTAGAATAAACACTTGATTTGGTCAAATGTGTTATTTACAACGATATCTAGATGAAAATATGAGTTTTAATTCCTTTATTTTGTATAGGTTATTTGCACATTAGGCAAATTATATTAATTGCATTATTGTGAACATTTGTTCATGTGTCTCATATTTTTCCCTGTCCTTCAAAACATCGGAATGAACACTTTCAGTTGGATACTTACATGCACATTTATAGGGGAGACTTCTTTTCTCTTTCTCTACTTCCTTCTATCTTTCCTTCTCCCGCCCCGCCCCTCCCTTCTCTCTCTCTCTCTCCCTCTCTCTCTCTCTATCTATCTTTTCTCTCTCTTTCTCTCTCTCTTTCTCTCTCTTCTTCTCTCTCTCTTCCTCTCCGGCTCCCTCATTCTATCTCTCTCTCTCTCTCCTTTTCTCTCTCTCTCTCTCTCTCTCTCTCCCTCTCTCTCTCTCTCTCTCTCTTCTTCTCCGGCTCCCTCATTCTATCTCTCAATCTCTCTCTCTCTCTCTCTCACACACACACACACACACTTGTACACATTCCCAAATACGCACACTGTGACCCAATGTCACTCCTTTTTACCCATACAGTTACATATTTATTGGAATTAAAAAAAAGTAATTATTTCCGGTGTTTCAAAGTTTTAAAGGGCAAAAAAAAAAAACTGTAATCATATAGTTATTGAAATTATTTTTAACGGTGTAGCGTGATTAATCGACACTCATCCTCTCCAAGCGCTATAGTTCTCCTTCGAACTATAAGCTAAGAAAGATAACCAACAGTCTTTTTCAAGACTATACAAACAGTCCTTTTCAGGACTACACACCCTCAAGTCCTCAAAGTCCCATATACATCTTTTTTGTGTTCAGTGCATGCTTGTAACTTTACAAAGACTGGGCCAAATTTCTTATCATTTTGATGATTCCAGAACCTTGCAGTACACACCAATACTTATATGCTAGATGAACAATCTTTTCTGATCGATTCCACAACGTTTCTTTCACAATGCAATCGCGTGACTGGGCCCGTATTCTGAACCCTGTGTTATCTCTAATATTGTTGTATCTTTGGAGATAAGATAAAGTTGGTATTCTGAACATTGTTGTAACTTTTGTGTTATCTTTTGTTGTATCTTTTCTCTCATCTCATTGGCTGGGCCTGCGCTCATACTTTGGTGCGCCTGTAATTGTGCGTATTATTAATAAAGTGGCATTATCCTCATTTGCAAATGCGCACGGGAGATAATATGTCGAGATAATTGGTATTCTGAAAGTTGTTGTATCTTTTATCTTATCTTATCTTGCATGGTATTTACAACAATATTTACAACAGGTAGGGGGTTGTTGTATCTTTCGTGGTGATATAATGGCGGCAATATTTTTTGCCCAGAACCAACCTCGTGCCAATAGATGAGTTAGAAGAAGATTGTGTGTTGACCGGAAACATCACAGATGAGAACTTTCTAAGAAATTACATGCTAGGATATGACGATATTAATGCTCTCATCTTAACCAATATAGTGAAAGCGTGATTTGTCTTCATGATCCACTTGCCACAGCGCAAATAATGACGCGCGTAATAAGCGCTCAAATAACTCATTACGCCCAAGATTAGTATGCGCCAGGCGCATCTTCAGATATGGCATAAAGAATTCCTATTGGTTGACCTAGTTATCATGCTTATATAAAACAGATTTTGATTGGTAGGGTCCATACAAATGGGCGTGTCGACAGTGGTCAAAGATAAGATAGAGGCGGTCCTTCAAGAGATAACACAGGGATAAAATGATGTTCAGAATACCAACTTACAACAATATTAGCGCTGTGTTATCTCTGGGAGATAAAACAAAAGATAACACAAAACTTACAACAATGTTCAGAATACCACCCCAGAACTGGGGGCGTATTCTGAACCCTGTGTTATCTCTAATATTGTTGTATCTCTGGAGATAAGATAAAGTTGGTATTCTGAACACTGTTGTATCTTTTGTGTTATCTTTTGTTGTATCTTTTCTCTTATCTCTTCAGCCGCGCCTGCGCTCATACTTTGGTGCGCTTGTAATTGTGCGTATTATTAATAAAATGGCGTTTAAATCCTCATTTGCATATGCGCACGAGATTATATGTCGAGATAATTGGTATTCTGAAAGTTGTTGTATCTTTTATCTTATCTTATCTTGCATGGTATTTACAACAATATTTACAAAAGGTAGGGGGTTGTTGTATCTTTTATGGTGATATAATGGCGGCAATCTTTCTTGCCCAGAACCAACTCAGTGCCAATAGACGAGTTAGAAGAAGGTTGTGTGTTTGACTGGAGACATCACAGATGAGAAATTTCTAAGAAATTACATGTTAGGATATGACGAATTTAATGCTCCTCAATCTCTGTGATGTTTCTTGAAAGCGTGACTTGTATTCATGATCCACGTGCCACTTGCACAGCGCATGATGAGGACGCGCATATAATATAAGCGCTCAACTAACTACTTACGCCAAGATTAGTATGCGCTGGGCGCGTCTTCAGTATGACATTAAGTACTCCTATTGGTTGACCTTCTTATCATGCTTATATCAAAAAGATTTTTATTGGTAGGGTCCATAGAAATGGGCGTGTCAACAGTGGTAAAAGATAAGGTAGAGGCGGTCCTTCAAGAGATAACACAGGGATAAAATGATGTTCAGAATACCAACTTACAACAATATTAGCGCTGTGTTATCTCTGGAAGATACAACAAAAGATAACACAAAACTTACAACAATGTTCAGAATACCACCCCCGGGTCTTTATCTTTAATAACAATTGAGTTATTTTCAATCAAGAGTATCGTTTTTTCACATCTCGTGCATTTACAACTGATGGACCTAGTTTTGCTATTATGTTTTCAGAAAGGGTCAGTGAAGTCAGTGAACTGTGACCTTATTGGGTTAACTTTAGTAGTTAAAAACCTGCTGAAGTAGGTCCTGACTTGCACAGTTCGTCCATTATTTATGGATACATCTACAACAAAGCCATTACAAGACATAAAGCTACCTAACTTCCCAAATCTTTCACTATAAATGCTAATTATGATAGTGTTTATACTCATGCGCTAGGTTTTGTTATATTTTAATTCATTTGTTAACTCGGCTTGACTCTTTTGCCTGCAATACTAGTATGTGTGTAGATTAGATGATACTTGTGCAGCTTAATGTCGCTATTGAAGTTTGAGTTTTCTTACGTCGCATCGGTGATTTTCTTTGAAAAAAATGTTTTCGATGGTGGCACAATAAACTGCAAGAAAAATCACTTGATTTGTAGGTACTTTTAATTTATGTATTTGTATATAGTTATCTTCAGCGAGTGATTTGAGTTTTTTTTTTAATAATTTATTTTAGTGTTTTTATCCAAAAGAAAAACTTAACACAACACAATGTACAGTTTGGTAGCAGATGAATACATAATAAATATATCTAAGAAAAAGTGCATCATACAATATATCTGCATAGTAGCAACTGATCTACAGTGTACTACTAAATATGAATTTATACAGTAGGCTTGCGGGTGCACCATGTGAGAGAGAGGGAGGATTGAGGAGTCCTGAAAAGGACTCTCGGTAATCTTTCTTGATGGTTTGTAGTCCTGAAAAGGACTGTTTGGTATAGTCTTGAAAAGACTGTTGGTCTTAAATTAATTAACAAAAAAAAAACTATCATTTTTTTAAACATGGAAAGGAATAAAAATACTCAACACACAGCACTACACAAAGCATCACAACAAAACACACACACAAAATGCCTCTGTACCAACTGTACAAATATTTGTGTCTTCTTTTGGAGAGTTGGGGGTGATTGAGATTTGACGATTCCTTGAGACATCAGAAGAATGAGAAATGTTAGGTAGATGGAGAGAAAGCATGGAGTCCATGCGTAAACAGAAAGAAATAAGGAGAGGTACACAGAAAAACTTACAGGGGAAATGCAGACTTAGGGGGGGAGAGGGGAGAGAGAGAGAGAGCGTCAGAGAAGGGGCGTATTTGAACGACTTGGCCGAATGATAGTGATGGCAGCAAGTAACAGACATGATTGAAATGAATTTGTCCCACAAAAATATATCAATTTCGTCTCTTTATTCGATACATAAAATTACAAGATTCACATTATCATCATTTGGGAATCATCTACTGGAAATTAAAAAAAGGGCACTTTAGCGTATAGGTCTAATGTCCTTTGACAAGACATTAATCTCCTTTTGCCACGTTCCATCCAGGTGAGGTAAATGGATACAAGGTAGAAATTAATTCCTCCTATTGCTCGAGCGCTGTAATGGCGGCCGTGCTATTAAAAAAACCAGTTTAATTATATAATGGAGCGACAGGAGTAGACCCCCCCCCCCCCCCCCCCCCACTCAGGTTTCGAAATGACCGCATGCGTGTTGCCAAAATGTCCTTTTCGTAACAAAAGAAAAAGGTCGACCCGTATTGACTTTACACACCGGGCTTTTGCTGAAAAGGGGGGGGGGGGGTGCTGAAAAAGGCTCGTATACAAAAGAAAAAGGTCGAGCCGTGATTGACTTTTACACACCGGACTTTTGCTGAAAAGGGGGGGTCGGTTGGAACACGCATATGCGTACCCTACAAATAACACTGAGTGGGGGGGGGGGGCCGGGAGTAGACCTCCTCCGAGAGACAATTCATTTCTATTGCTGTCATTTAGACGCCACGGTGACTAAAAACATGGGACAACGTAGGCCTATTTAGTCAGTCACGCCCAAATAAAGATATTTGATATTTTAGTAGATTTTTTTTTAGTAGCAAGGTCGTGTCTATTTTCTTTCTCTGAAAGCATTGTTTAGGTTATCAATGACAATGATAATAGCCGCAGCGGATGCCGACTTCCTCACCGCTCATGACTTTTGTCTGACACAATGCCATTATTTACATAGCAGACATGTGGCAAAACCGAGGAAACAAAGGTACACTCTCTGCTAAAAAGCAAGTCAATTAAAAATTAAAACATGCCCCTAAGGTGTATTACTTTGTGCTACCCCTTTCATATATTAGTTCCCCCAAAAGCGCCAGATCGTTCGTGTAAGCTCTAAATAAGTGCGTTTTTTGTATCCGTGTGTTTTTTGTGTTTTCTTTTTATGTTCATTTGATATCGTTTCTTTGTTTGTTTGATTGCTTGAAAATTTGGCTTGCTTTTCAACACTTACATGTTTCAACAGAAATTAGCGCCCCGAAATATTATAACATTCTGAATTGGGCCCTCCCCCCCCCCCCCCCGCCCCGCCCTTTTTGTGACAAAATCCTGGGTATTATTTAAGTCATCGTCCTCATATTCCATGCTATCGTATTTGTATAATATAGCCATGTATGCGAAACTATGGTGCGTGCGCACGTGAAAAAAAAATAGTAAGAATTCCGGGCCCCGTTTCACGAAACGGTCACAAGTACCAAGTTCACCGAAATTCCAACGAAATGCGTTTTACGACAAGCGTTTCAATGGGGGGTGTCGGCGAACTTGAAATTAATAGGGTTTCGTGAAGCTGGCCCCGGTGTGCTCTCTTTCGTCAAGTATAGACACTGGACGCCAGCGGTTGAAGCGTGGATACATGTTGGTCTATCCGCCGAAGCTTACTGCCGAGCATACTCATATCACAATTCCAGCTCAACTAACCTACATGATTCAATTCGCTGCAATTCGTTAGCGGGTAAGTGATACGAATTTGATCTTGTTTGTTTGTTAGTTTTGTTTTCTTTTTCTTTCTTTTTTTTTCTTTTCGAGATCGCAATCATCACCCACATTCTTATAATTCAAAGGTCATTCTTAGAAGACTTGTCTTTGCGTGTTAACCTGTGGAAGTTGAGATGTTTTCATTGGCCAAAAGTACCCATATTGCTGCAAATTAATGGACAGCCTCCTCGACTTTTTTTAATCTCTCTTATGTTTTTCCATGTCTTTTTAAAAATTTCATATAAATCCCCTTATACCGCCTCCAAAGAGATTCGAGGTGTATAGGACAATCATTCTTAATAATAATAATAATAACTTCTACTTATATAGCGCTTTTCATAGAAAATGTTTATCAAAGCACTTTACAATATTGATGTAAATATAATTAAACAGAGAAATGACAATAGAACATAAATAGTCTGTTGTTCACTTGCGTTGTGCAGAATAAAACGAGCGAACAATTCAATTCAATTCAATTTCGGTTATATTAAAAATATACCAAATAAAAAGGCCAAAGACTAACAATACTTGGTTTACATTGTATCACATAAAGATGAATTAAAAACAGTCGATTTAAAAATTCAGTAATAATTTGGGGTACGAAAAATATCACCCCAAAAAAAGGATTGTAAATTATAAAATGGTATATTAATATCGATAGGATAAGTTTACTATATATTTGAAGAAAGTCATGGTGATAATCACTTTGACAGTGAATTGAAAAAGAAAGAAGAAAGATAGAGTAACAAGTGGAAGAGGGGAGAGGGAAAGGATAAAGAGAGATAAAATCAAATGAGAAAGAGAGAGAGAGAGAAGGGGGAAACAAAACCTTAGAATACGAATGCATTTATTGTATTGTATATGTTATAGCGTCCTTCCATACACTGATACCATAAAGTTGGAATAATTGTGTTACACTGACCAATGTTGGAAGAAAATTGAAGAAAAAAAGACTTTCATCCTATTGATTCGGTACCCTTATTTTTACGGTAGAAGCCTAAACACACTGATCATTCAAGTTTTGAGAAAATATGCACTTTGTCTGTCAAGAATATCACAGACTTTATGAACAACAGTCTTTATCGCCTGCTCGTTATTATTTACAAAACGGAAAATAATTAAAAAAAGAAGCTCAAAAGGAAAATAAAATAAAATAAATACATAAGAAAATTTGGAAAAAGAAGATGAAACAAATTAAACAAGGTATTAATACACAAGGAAGAATAGAAAGAGAAAGAAGGGGGGAAACAAAGAATATTTCTTGATTCGTTTCATTATAACGGCCTAGAGCTCACGTCCACCATCTACCTTATGGCAACCAGTCAGATTATAATACCCGAGGGTCATAGAAAACAGAAAGTAATCATTTGAAATTATGCAAACTACTGCCAGAAAGAAGAGGAAGGGGAAGGAAAAGAATCATTTCGATCAGCGATATAAATTATTATTTTCGCTTATAGCTATGGTCACAAATCAGAGCAGCGACCGACCGATTAGTAGCCTGCTCGGTCGCCGCTGGAATTTAGGCATCGCCCAACGATTTTTTTTTTTGGAGAAGTCGAGCAGGCTGTAGAGCCCCAGCGATGCCTGGGCGGTGCCCTGTCAATTTCCCGTCGGTCGCCGGTCGATTTTAGGTCAAAACTGGGCGAAATCGGAGAGCTTCTCCGGGCGGCGTCCCGGCAGTGACCGACCGATGACAGACCGATACCCGAGCGGTCTCCCACCGGCCACCGGCTAATTTTCGGCTAATTTTAAGGAATCTTGCCCGGCAGCCGGCCGGTGTTCGGCTGGGGCGCAAAAATACGCTTGGTGCCCGGACGTTCGCCGCCCGGACACGGACCTAATCGAGCGTTCGCCGTCGAGCGATTTAGGTCAAAATCAAAGCCGCTAGGTCAAAGGTTGCTGACCGATATTGAACTCGCGGTCCAGTGACCGACTGATCTCCCAGCGGTGACCCGACGGCGAAGGCTCGATTAGTTCGGTGCCCGGACGGCGACCGCCCGGCCACCGAGCGTACTTTGGGCGGCGAGTGAAAGTGAGCAGGCGCCGCCCAAATTTTAACTCCGCGCCAAAACTTCAGCAGTGACCGAGCGATGCCCTAAAAACAAGCGGTACCCGGGCGGCCGCCGCTCGGTGACCGGGCGAAATTTGCTCAAAACTCGCCGCCCGGCCGCCGTGCGAGCTACTTTTGGGTAATGTGACCATTGCAAAAGGTGATGTGACTATAGCTTATGATCGAGGCATACACAATGCACATTATATACTCCGTGGTTAGAAGGAAGGAATTAGCAAGGGAAAAGGAAGGCAATGACAAGAGAGAAAGAGAGAGAGAGAGAGAGAAGGAGAGAGAGAGAGGGAAAGAATATTGCCCAGGTTGAATTTCAGTATTCGTTAAATTATGAAACCCGGTGCTGATGATCATTCATTTGCACTGTGATTGTAATGTGATTCTACATTGCCGTTTATTGTCATCAAATATTGTTCAGGTAGAGACGATGGACAAAATAATACTAACGTAACCTTGACAATGAAAACTTCTCTCTCTCTCTCTCTGCTAAATAATCAAAAAACAATAAAATCAACCAAGTGGAATCAACTGTCAAACGAATTTGTCATGAGTCCTGATTGTTTTTTATTTGTTACTGCACGTCGTAAAATGGTAAGACTGTTCATGTATATCACTGTGCTAAACCATGCGATCAGTGGGCCAAACCAAGCACAATCAACTGTTAAAGGGATGGTTGAGTTCTGTTGCAGAGGCGGCCGGGCGCTACACTAAATAATTTGTTGTGAGATAATGAAAAACTGAGTGTCAAATTTGAAAGAACATACAATTTAAATGACAAAATCATCTTTGTTTGATCAAAATCCGTTGAAAAAATGAAATAGCGTCTTTTTACGTCGTATTTTCGGGTTGGTTATATTATGCACAACCAGCCGGCCCATGTATTGATATTTGTAATTAAATAATTAATCAACGGTCACCGTATTTTTTCGAAAGTGGAGCTGAATGGGTATGATCGTATTGGCTAAATTTCACACATTTTGGGGTCTAAAATTACCTTCATAGCAATTTTAGGTTCTAAAAGGGCACTAGAAATGTCATAGATAAGAATAAGAGCAGTAACCATGCACTTTGAACACATTTACGGTCTGAAAACAGAACTCAACTATCCCTTTAACGTAAAATGTTAGAAAACAGACTCTGGTGATTTGGTTAGGTGCTTCATTTGATGTTTCGAGTATTACACGTAATATTAATTTGTTCTTATTACTCAACTATCCCTTTAAAAGGATTTGGCATGAGTCCTGAAATTTTATTTTATTACTGCACGTGATTAATGGTGAGAATGTTTAAGTCTTTCTCTCTGCTAATTCCTGCGAACAGTGGGCCCAACCAAGCGCAATCAACTGTTAAAGGTAAAGACCAGTATTGGAAACGCCCCAATTTCAAAAAATGAAATGGAAGCTCTCATTACCAATCATGTGAAAGAATATGTTTTGACTAATACATGATGATAAAAAAATTGCCGGGAAACCGCCTACTAATTCATATATTTGGTAAATTTGTTTCTCTCATGGTCGTGTGAGAGATATAGGGTAGTCCCATATACATCTTTCTGTGTATAGTGCTTGTAACTTTACGAAGAATGGGACAAATTTCTTATCATTTTGAGGATTCCAGAACCTTGCAGATGCTAGATGCTAGATGATCAACCTTTTCTGATCGATTCCACAACGTTTCTTTCACAATGCAATCGCATGACCATTACTGGTCTTTACCTTTAAAGGGATAGTTGAGTTCTGTTGCAGAAGCGGCCGGGCGCTACACAAAATCATTTGTATGTGAGATAATGAAAAATTGAGTGGCAAATTTGATAGAACATACAATTTAAATGACATACAAATTTGAATTTGTCATGGCTCATGAGTCCTGTAATTTCAATTTGTTACTGCATGGACCTACTACAAATGGACACTGATCGGTACCATAATACCTTCATGCATCTGACTCTGTCAAAAGTATCATAATGACATTCCAATCATGCTTCCAAGCTTTGATCTCATCACGACCGCCGCCAGTCAGCCATAAAAAACAGGACTGTGCCTGGAAGAGTCTACAAAGTGCCTGCGTAAAATAAACTGAATCGCTTAAAATCACGGAAATGCATGCACAGTGGCGTACAAATGAACATTGACGCATATGAAGTTTTCAATAGGAAATTAGAAATAGATTACAAGAGAACCTGTAAATTTGGCTGTGACACAATGATTTTAAACTTAATTTTAAAACGTATCCTATCCATTTCCAAGGAATAAAAGATAATAGGACAGTAAAGAATACGTATTTTTCAATGTTTGGCAAGTCCAGATGCATGTCCACCAGTGTCCACTTCTTTAATAATCAATCTAATATCACACAAATTGTCATAATTTGAGGTTCACTGCTCCTCTAACTGGTCACGATACTTTTCCTGAAACTACACTCGAAAAGAATCTAAAGAAATGTAAAAGTTGTTTTGTCTGTGATGATGCGTAGTTACATAATCAAATGATTGTCTCGCCAAATGAATGTCCTTATCAACATACATTATCAGGTGGCGGTGGCAGGCGCGGATCCAGGATTTCTAAGGGGGGGGGGGGGGGGGGGCCCAACTTTTTTTTTTTTTTTTGCTCCCGAAAATTTGAAAATCGCGCCGGCCGAAAAGTCGCTCAGTGGGGGGGGGGGGGGAGGGGGGGGGGGGGGGTAAGCGGACACTTTTTTTTTTATTTTTTTGGAGTCCAAAAAAAAATCGCAACGACTCAGCCAGCCGAAAAGTCGCTCAGTGGGGGGGGGGGGGGTAGTGAGCACTTTTTTTTTTTTTTTTTGGGGTCCTCGAAAATTTTAAAATTTGCACCCCCCCCCTTGAGCGCCAGGGGGGGGGGGCCAACCCCCCAAAAAGGTTAAAATCGCGTGATTTAACATGATTTTTTTCTCAAGGGGGGGCCCGGGCCCCCCGGGCCCCCCCCCCCCCCCCCCCCTGGATCCGCCACTGGGCGGTGGTCATGATGTCATCAGAGAAAGACTCTCATTATTAACAGTTAGAACACATGGATAAGAGACAATGTTGTCATGTAAACAAGTGCATTTTGTCCATGTAAATCATTCAGTACCTAATACCCAGGAAAAAGTCGAGCCAAATGCAAATTAATGTAAACATAAAGACATTAATTTATGACATAATAATTGTCTATTTTCAAGATTGTACTCTCTACTTAGTTCCTTTTCCTATCTTATTTTATTTACGATATATATTTTAATGTTACCTTGTATTGATTCGGTTCAATTATTTTAAATGTTTGGAAGGGGCGTGGTTTACCTATAACACTTATTCAGAGGGTTGAACCCAACTTTGAATGTTAAAGATAAACCTGAGTCTGGTAAAAAAAAAAAAATGAATTCTCACAGAATCAAACATAACTTACACTGAATGTTCAAGATAACAAATAAATGTCATTTGCCAAACAATTTTGGTAGAAAATGTATACTGGCTGAGTAATGAGCATAGAAAGATAAGGATATCAAGGTAAGTATGACCGACACCATTTGTTTAGTTCCATATACATCTTTCTGTGTACAGTGCTTGTTACTTTACCACGACTGGGCCAAATTTATTATGATTTTGATGACTCCAGAACCTTGCAGTTCACACCAATACTTACATGCTACATGATCAACTTTATCTCATCCGTTTCACACCTTTTCTGTCACAATGCAATCGCATGACCAGAACCCAACTTTATCTTTAACAACTGTTTTGGAGGAATTTATATAACCATTGATGACTTGAATCGGAGGGAGTTCTGTGGTAGTTCTTCTTCGGTGACAAAACCGGTGCAGCACTTCCATCTTGTTGTCGTTCTTAAAGGTAAAGACCAGTAATGGTCATGCGATTGCATTGTGAAAGAAACGTTGTGGAATCGATCAGAAAAGGTCGATCATCTAGCATCTAGCATCTGCAAGGTTCTGGAATCATCAAAATGATAAGAAATTTGGCCCATTCTTCGTAAATGAGACCATGAGAGAAATAAATTTACCACATATATGAATTAGTAGGTGGTTTCCCGGCAAATTTGTTATCATCATGTATTCTTTCACATGATTGGTAATGAGAGCTTCCATTTCATTTTTTGAAATTGGGGCGTTGCCAATACTGGTCTTTACCTTTAAAGGCATGGTGTAAGATATGGTTTAATATTGAAGCCCTAAAAAATTGCGCTTCAAAACGATCAAGAAGTGCCTCAAAAAAGTAAAAATCTTTGAGTGACCGGTTTTACCATATTCGGTTACCCCAATAGACTCTTGGATTTCATTGAATGTATTTGGTTCATAGTGAATGTTTCCATTATTCATGTTTAATTTAATGTGATGTATACAAAAGTAGTGAAATATCGTAATAATTGGCGATCTTTATTTTGTAGTATTTTCGAAATAACTAAATCGTCAGTAATAAAAGAAATATGCTGTTAATTCAGATAAATTGTATAAAAAAACATAGATTTGCACGCACCCCATATTCATTATGAAATTAACTGGTATTAACTGGTGCAACTAGAAATATGCCAACAGTCAGTTATCAACTGGTGCAACTGGAAATATGCCCACAGACCAGTTATCAACTGGTGCAACTGGAATTATGCCAAAAGTCACGGGATTATCACCACGGAACTTAAATGGTAACTGAAACCATTTTAAAAAGTGTTTGGGACACCCAAGAACCTGAACTTGGGTCGGTCGGTCGGAAATCTTTTTTTTAAAACCATTTTTTCCCCTCAAAACAGCGACCATCGACCCCAAACCTCAAAACCGAGAACGTGGCCCAAATCTCATTGCTTTCTAGCTGGTGCAGTGCATGGTATATACACGTACACGAGGCCGGGTCTACTTGTTCACGCTTGCAGGATTTCGAAACTTGGGCAAAAGAAGAATAATAATTGATAATTTGATGATTTTCTGCATTTATATCCCATTTAAACAAACAAAAGACATGTTTTTGTATTCATTAAAAAACTATTTCTAAAAAAACGTTTAGAAAAAAAAATGATTTTGGGGTCGGTCACAAAAGGTCGCAAAGGGCAATACATCTTTTTGTTAACGCCTGGGGGTTATCAAATTGCTTTGTGACGTTGTTGACCGCTCTTCCTCTCTTTCATCAGTTAAATATTAAGAAGTATTACTTTTTTTTCATTTCAGCACTCTCCTATTGTTTTTGGGAAACACACAATTGTGTCATTGCCACGAGGGGGCAAACTGATCTCTGATCATAATCGTTATTTTTTTTTAAAGAAAATCATCTTTCATGCTGTGAATGCATGGCTTTATTTTAACAAAAGGGGTCAACCATCCAGACTGACTCAAATATTCGATTACTTTATATTTTAGTAAAATTAGGTTAGTACCACTCCAGCAAAGCATAGAGAGTCAATGCTAATGCGTATTGACCTTTAGCGCTGCACTACGTGCTAAAAGGCAGCAATTGCACACATGAATAATCAATACACAAATAACACACAAATGCACACAATGCCGATGTGGCTGTAAGCAAGTTTGACAGTAGACTCACGATTTTAATTTTTAAATTATTCTTTCTAGCATCGGTGAGTTGAAAGGTTGTATTTTACTGCTATTTAGGTGTCATCATTATTGTCACTATAAAAGTACCGATTTTAGTGAAATCAGTTGAGTTTGGTACAGTGGTGTTTGAAATGTTGAGAATCAATAAAAACAGGTTTTAATACACAGCCAGGATATTAATGCAGCTATGTGTGGTTAGTACGCTGGGTTTCGGTCTGAAGTTTTGACAAAGCGTGTATTACATGAGCCGTACCGTTCTATATACGAGCAGGCATAGAGCCCATTTTTTATTATGGCATTTAAACATTTGTATCATGTTACCAAATAGATTGTAGTTGATGTTTGAGTTTGAGTTTGAGTTCATTGATTTCACATTTCACATGCAGAAATAATACAGATAACAAAATATACATAAAAGACATATAGTTTCATAATTTTAAAAAAATGATTATATTAATTGACAAAGTAATCATCACATTTGTTTGACAACTAATATCATTTAAAGGAAACCCAGACAAAAGTACAAACTGTGAAATGTGCAGGAACCTATAAAAAAGCAGAGCTTGTAAAGAATAGGTTCCTGGGAGACTTGAAAAATAACAGGGACAGAATGTTTTACTGTAGAGAGAGGTATACAATTGACATTAAGACGGCAGTAATTTGACAAATTATGGTTTACGAGTTCAATGCAATATCAATATTGATATAGGCGTTTTTTTTAAAGTAATCTGTCTAAAAGTAGAGTAAGTCTGTCTTTAGACTACCTTCCCCGTTTCCTCTCGCCCCCTCTGTTTTTCTCTCTTTCTGTTTTGTTATATTTCTACATTTGTATTGTGTGTGGGGGTCTGCTTTCATGCACATGAGTATTATCTATACCCGTGACTAGTTTTTATTTTGATCTTATAAACGACCAAATTACAGAGGTTAACAAATCTTCCCAAACTTACTTGATTAAACATTTGTTTCCATACATATTTAGTCATGAAGATTTCAGGAATAATAGCTGAAATCTAAATTGTTCGTATAAATATTGTATTGGGAGCCCATCCCAACACTTTAGGAGAGACTACTTATATGCCTGGAGTATATTTGGCCTGCGATTAGTCTACGGATCCTGTACCCCCTTTTCCTTGCGGCCTCCGTGCGGAGGCAGGCGGTGAACGTGAGATATTCGTCCGGATTCACGGGCTCCACAGCCTCTAAGATTTTGTTTCGCGAGAATTTATACAAATTTGAAAAATCGTGAGCCCGTAGCCCGTAGACATGTCGAAGGTGGCATTGTACAATCCCCGCATCGGCATTGCGCGGAGGCCTCGCGCTGATCGTGCAGCAAACTCACGATTTTTCGGTGAACATGGGGGCCAAAAAACGCTCAAAAACGTCACGGGGGCTGCACGGTCACCGCGCCTTCTCCACACAGCCTCTGCACGGAAGCTGCACGTGCTCCGTACGATTTTCGTGCGGAGGCTGCGGAGATTGCACGGCTACTGCACGGCTACTTTACGGCTACTGCACTAAAATTGCACAATTTCCGGACAACCTCCAAGCAGCCTCACTACGGATTTGCCCCGGCTTGCGCCCGAGGGCCAATCCAAGAAATGGCACGATGCTCGTAGATAATGTAAACACAAACATCGTAGTCCCTAGCCTCCTACGATGCTCCCCAAATCGCATGAAAAATCGAAGACCAATTCATCGTACGGCGCCCGGGGCAAATGTAATCCAGGCATACTAGTTTGTCTAGTTAAATGGGACGGGCGGTAAGTGTATTACTAATGGCCAAGCATGCATTGGCTTGACTGGTTTCGTTTTATTGTTTCTGTTATGCCTTACCAGAAGGAAGTAGCTCAACGTGGTCGTTCAAAGCCAAAAAGATCCAGCAGAGGCTGTATCCGGTATTCTTATATGGTCGGATTCCTTCTGTTAATACCAGCAGAGGCTACGTCATCTTCTTTTTGTGTTGATTTGATTTGTGTACTGTTTGTCTGATTATTTATTTTCCTTCACAGTTGACATTACCAGAATGAATCAACATACTAGTATCGGTGCGATACAAGCGGACCAAAGGATCACTTTATCATGGAGCAATATCAATGTGACCTTTACACCAAGCGCCGGGCTGTTGGACAAGGTGAGAGGGCGTCCTCCGCCTTCATCAACACGTATATTGAAAGAGGGTAAGTGATAAATTGCGAAAGTTCTTGTACATATTTTCATATTGGGTTGTATCATCTTAGATAAGTAATTCTGTCAAAGTTATAGAAGGCACTTTTTTTCTTCTTCTTCTTATGACTTGAATAATTGTACCTATTTTTTGTGAACTCTCTCTCTCGTTTTCATTTGTTTCTTTGTGATAGTATCTGGTGTTGCAAAACCTGGAAGGCTCATGGCCCTGATGGGTGCTAGGTAAGTTTTACAGAACGACTTCTTTTCTCTCGTGCACCCTCGGTACTTCGGCATTGTGAGCGGGTGTGTGCGGGTGGCGGGTTGTGTGCGAGGGTCACTATTTTGTGTGTACACGAAAAAGGGGAGGGTTTCGATGTGTAGCCTGTGTGTGGAGGTATGTTAAAGGGAGTGTATCAAGGCAAATACTGGTTAACGCCATCTTCGTCTTCTTTTGGGCAACTGCACGTAAACGAATGGACTTGATTAACTAGGTCAGCGCGCGCTAGCGTTCGCGAAACAGACCGAAGTTCTCCTAACGCTTCGGCTTCGCGTATGTTGCACGCACGTGAATGCTGCGGTCACGTCGTCCGTAGTCGTACTATATCCGATTGGCTCGAGTAGGGCCACGGGAAAGACACATAGTTTCGACATTCCCTTTAAGGGTATGTAGAGCTATATCTGTTGCTTATTTGGGGTTATTTCCATTGCGTCATTCCTAACGCTGTTATCTAGAGAGACAATAGTGACTTTTAGATTTGCACGTCGACAGCTTTGACTGCAACGTGTGATGCATTTTAAGGCACTGCGCATGCGTTACGTCGTCTCAGTCGGCGATCGAGAATGCGTCAATCTTGATTTTCCTAAATCTAGTACATACATACATATTGATATTTATATAGCGCCTTTACATGCTCAAGGTACTAGTATGCCGCGTGTTCATAAAATATACAGTTCCTCAGGTAGACAAAGGAACATCCCTTCCCTGCTATTATATACAAATGTGTAGAACAGGTGTCACATGCATATTCACCTGTTCTATACATATTTACATAATAGCAGTGAAGGGATGTTCTTTTGTTGAGGGTAGAATGAGGAACTGTATATTTTGTCCTCTTTCTTTGTCCGTGATGTTCATAGTGTTACTTCCTGCATGCATACATCGTCGAGTGCAATCTAAAAGATTTCTAATTGTAGTCAACATGGGCAGTTAAGTACGTTGACAAGCATGATCAGTCGGCGTTCGTCGTGTTCTCGTCCACTCAATCTAAAAGTCCCTAATTCTTGCATTCGCAAGTAAACGCATGGTTTATACTCTTCATTTTGTATTCACTTTTTGTAAGATGTTAATTTCAAATCTCACTTAACGCACAAAACACTGACGCAGCCATGTGTCATCAAGCGACGCCTCGTGTGCATCCGCCAATATGCCTGTAGCACGTATGCAGGAAGTCACAGGTTACATGTTAAAACAGTCAAACCTGTCTATAGCGACCGCCCAAGGGAAACACAAAAAGTGGTCTTTGTAGACAGGTTCCTTTAGCACATGTTTCAATGAGAAACTTTTTCAAGGGAAGCAACAAATGTGGTCCTTGTAGACAGGTGGTTTTTGTAGACATGTGGTCACTAAAGCAGGTTTGACTGTATAATGTTAAAATAATGGCCATTGGGAGCATATGAAAACTAGACACAATATTTGCATATTTCCAACAAAAGAAAATGTCATTTTGTAAGCGTATCCTCCAATAAACTTCCAACTTCTATTTTGATCCAGTGGCGCAGGAAAAACGACCTTGCTGAATGTACTGACCAATCGTGGTATCTCTGGCTTGGAGGCGACAGGGAATGTACTCCTCAACGGGCAACGCATGAGTGAGTTGGGCCCAACAGTGAACGAATTGATCGGGTACGTTCAGCAACACGATATTCTTCCGCCAACCCTGACCGTCAGAGAGTACCTCATGTTTACGGTACGTGGTGTGAACTTATCACTATGAACATGACGGACAAAGAAAGATGACAAAATATACAGTTCCTCATTCTACCTTCAACAATTACTGTGGTAGACAAAGGAACATCCCTTCATTGCTATATGTAAAAATGTGTAGAACAGGTGTCACATACATATTCACCTGTTCTACACATTTTTACATAATAGCAGTGAAGGGATGTTCCTTTGTCTACCACAGCAATTGTTGAGGTAAAATGAGGAACTGTATATTTTGTCCTTTCTTTGTCCGCCATATTCATAGTGTATATAACAATGCTCTTGGGGATTCAATTTCAATTTATTCATGTTTCCTACAAAACATTTCAAATCAATTATAAGCATTTAAAACAATGTAGAAATACATGTTGGAAACAGAGGGGTCCACTAAAAAGCATGGCTTGTACAAGTGTGAACACCTCAAATGATAATTAGGAATAATGAGTAATTAAATTAACAAGTCCGTAAACTACGAAAGGAACTATAAAATAAGGGAAAAGGGGGATGTCAACAGAGACGAGAAAGGGACAAGACAATGCTTTACACGACAACGATCGGAGAACACGGTCATAATACCAGGTGTGTTCATTAGACCAGGAGGATGATCGTATATCCATAGGCCGACAGGCATGCGTGCATACTTCATTCCTAAAGAATTAATACAATAGGCAAGGGCGGCTGAGCGACTTCCAAAGGGGGAGGCACCAGCAAAAGGGCACTTTCTGGAGAAAAAAAGCACCTACAAGGGGAAATCTCAACGCGAAAATATACAATTTTTTAGACATTGGTATACATTGTGATTACATTATCAGATATGATTTCAATATTTGTTTCTCTTTATAAATTACACAAGATATTGCTTAAGCATCCACTTTTGCAGTTGGATGTGGTGGTTTGAAAATTTAAGATTTGTGAGGTCGCAGTACGAAAAATTACATCTCATATGGAGGAAAAACCCATACTGATGGGATTATAATCACATTCTCATAACGAAAGACTGAAAAGACCTTTGATAAGTAACTTAATTATATCATCTATAAATACAAGCGAGCATAGCGACCGAGCTTCGGGGGGAGTGGCTCTTAGTCGCTTTGTATGAGAAGAGGAAGGGACACTTTTTTTCTTTGTGTTTGCAATTATTAGAAAGGAAAAGGGTCACATGTGAAAATATAAGGTGCGCTTATCAAAATTAAAAAGGGGAAGTTATCGAAAAGAAGGGGCACTTTTTACAAAGGAAAAGGGGCACTTGTCAAAGTAAAAGGTACACCTCTCAGATGTGGGTTGGATAATTATCAGAGGTAAAGGGGGCACTTATCAAAAGTGAAAATGTGCACCTCTCGTACCTAAAAAGGGGCACTTACTAGAGGTTAAAAAGGCACTTATGAGAATGGAAAGTTAACACTTATTGCAAAGTAAAATGGAAACTTGTCGAAGGAAAAGAGACACATGTCAAAGTTTGGCATGTGCCCCTTTTCACCTCTGATAAGTTTATTTAGGTAGTTGCATTTTCGTTTCTAATAAAAATGTTTATATTCATAAAGCGTATTTTGAACGAAATCTGGCATGGTCGCTGTTTGTACTTTGTGTGTCCTATTTTTAAAAATATTTAGCCGGTTTGTATGTTGTATACATAATGTTCTTGAAATATGAAAATGAGATTTCCGCTTCTGCTACGTATTGATGAATAGCCTTCTGTGTTTGAATACTGATTTTCCATCTCAAAACTTTATTTGTAATATTGTGAACGGGAATTCTCACATGTTTCGATAAATAAACGAATACACTCATTTGTTAAATTATCAAAGTACGTCATGAAATACATAGCCAGATACTAGAAGCGTGCTATGGAATAGATAAACTACAACGAGCTATGCTATACACATACGAGACGATAATCATCCATATAGTAAGACCGGAATAAGCCTAAAGATCCTGATAAAATGTGATATTTGTCTCCTCATGTTCAGGGTACGATGACCATGTACAAGCGACTCACATCTAACGAGATCTACGACAAGGTGGACGAACTACTCACACAGGTAAGAGAAAAGATGTCAAGGCATGTTCTCACAATCACTTATTCGACTGTCAAAACATTGGCGGAGTCAGGGGCACGATCAGCTTGTGCCCCCCCCCCCCCCCCCCACATCTTCTTTAAAACCCTAATTCTAGCGGCATATTTTAAGTTCACGAGAGATGATTATAGAAGCAGGAACCCGTCGAAAACACAACTTCAGTATCCGTTTGAATCGAATTGCAACGTGTCTAAAATTTGAATTTTACACGGTGTAAATAATAATAGACCGGGTTACCAACATATATTCAAATTGTATGCATACTTCTTAAGCAAGTTTTTCATCCATAAATTTGTCATCAGTGACAAATGACAGTTTTTGTTATAAGCTACTGAAATCCTTGTTTCTGATTGGTTATCAGCAAATTTGTCACTGATTTTTTTTTTCATTTGTCATTGAAAAAAGACTTTGTGAAACGGGCCCCAGGTGTAGAATGTAAACGTTGGTGTGGTTGAATTAGCATATGTACGCCCGTAAAGAGGCGACTAGCTGGAATGCTTCCCAGGGAGTGGAGAATGTTCATTGTGATATACAGAATAGCAATCGAATCCATTTAACTAGGTATTGCTAATTCTGTAAACTCTCTAGTAGTAGTAGTAGTAGTAGTAGTGGTAGAAATAGTAGTAGTAGAAGTAGTAGAAGTAGGAGAAGTAGTAGTAGTAGTAGTAGTAGTAGTAGTAATAGTAGTAGTAGTTGTTGTTTTTGTAGTATTATCATCATCACCATCATTTTGTATCATTAGTATTATCATTATCATTACTATTAAGGTCGTCATCATCGTCATTACTATCATCATCGTTGTCACGATCTTTCTCTCCTCTCTTGATTCTCTCTTTCAGTTTTCTATGCTTGATTGTGCAGACAGTCTGATTGATGTCGGTACGTCACGTATATCCGGGAGTGAACGTAAACGTCTGTCTGTGGCCTGCAAGGTCAGTGGTTCGAATCTCTTCCATTAGATGTCCTTTATAAACATCTTCATCTCATATATCAACAATGTAATAACGAAATCACACTAAGCAATCATCAAATTGTTTTAATCAATCGGGGGCAAATCTAAGATATTTTGTTCCATATGTTACCGACTACATCAGATGTCTAACGTTAAAAGCTGGAATAGCCCTATTTTGGCTTTGATCAGACGAATCACGAAGAATTTATAATAATGCTAAGGATATCGCAAATAGCTCCATCTTTCTGCCAAGTGCCAATACTGTTTTCCTTTAAAATGTTAGTTTTAAGTGTACTAATCACCTTTAAAATTAGTAATTGTACGGCTAGAATGTATAAATCACATTACAAAAATAACCTGCCATCTTATAGGCCTGCAGATGTTAAAACCCGCCTGCACTAGTATGGCCAAGGGGAATTGACAGGTTGTTATCTCATCAAATCAGCTCTCAAAAAATTAAAATAAGAAAAAGGGGATCATGGGGGACCAACAGGCACCGATGGGGCATTGTTTGCTATATAGAGGGCATGAGTCTACAAGGGTTGCAGTGGGGGCATCAAAGGGTATGAATAAAATAAAGAATATCATAAAAAACTGCTCGCCCAGGACCCGAGGTGGACTTGATTCGTTGCGAGTGAGGACTCGAACCTGGAATCCCATGATTCGTAGTCAGATGCCTTATCCATTGGGCCACAAGGCCGCCCTGTTACATAGGGCAACCTTAATGTAATTATTTTTCTTTTTATAAAATTATTATTTTCATGACACCATTCAGCATTACAAAAGATTCGACCTCGCCAGGACTCGAACCTGGAATCCCCTGATTCGTAGTCAGATGCCTTATCCATTGGGCCACAAGGCCGCCCTGCCACATAGGGCAACCTTAATGTAATTATATTTCTTTTTATAAAATTTTTATTTTTCTAAAACTATTTCAGCATTAAAAAAAAATTCGACATTGCCAGGACTCGAACCTGGAATCCCCTGATTCGTAGTCCGATGCCTTATCCATTGGGCCACAAGGCCGCCCTGTTACATAGGGCAACCTTAATGTAATTATTTTTCTTTTTATAAAATTTTTATTTTTCTAAAACTATTTCAGCATTAAAAAAAAAATCGACCTTGCCAGGACTCGAACCTGGAATCCCCTGATTCGTAGTCAGATGCCTTATCCATTGGGCCACAAGGCCGCCCTGTTACATAGAGCAACCTTAATGTAACAATTTTTCTTTTTATAAAATTATTATTTTTATGACACCATTCAGCATTACAAAAGATTCGACCTTGCCAGGACTCGAACCTGGAATCCCCTGATTCGTAGTCAGATGCCTTATCCATTGGGCCACAAGGCCGCCCTGTTACGTAGGGCAACCTTAATGTAATTATTTTTCTTTTTATAAAATTTTTATTTTTCTAAAACTATTTCAGCATTACAAAAAAATCGACCTTGCCAGGACTCGAACCTGGAATCCCCTGATTCGTAGTCAGATGCCTTATCCATTGGGCCACAAGGCCGCCCTGTTACATAGAGCAACCTTAATGTAACTATTTTTCTTTTTATAAAATTATTATTTTTATGACACCATTCAGCATTACAAAAGTTTCGACCTTGCCAGGACTCGAACCTGGAATCCCCTGATTCGTAGTCAGATGCCTTATCCATTGGGCCACAAGGCCGCCCTGTTACATAGAGCAACCTTAAAGGTACTATGTCCCTTTTGCAGCCAACCTCAAATGCTGTAGAACTTTGCAGGAATTATGAATATGTCATGTATGTCCTATCTGTGAAATTTAAACGTTAGCAGTGTCCTCATATTCAAATTATGCAAGGAAACCCGTTTACTTGCTAGACTTCACTGTCAGACACTATTGAGTGACTGACTGACTTTTTTTCTTCTTTGGTAATAACATACATGAAAAGAGTTGTAAAGGGTACATGAGCATTTGTCTACATCAATAACCCACTTCTTGTGATGGCCAAGATTAAACTGATTGAATCTTTGCGCAGCATAAAACGTATGACCATTCGGTACAATTGTCTGAAAATCAAGACTAATACTTTTGGGCTCTATAGCCCTAAAGTTGATTTGACAACTAATAGTCATTATTTTCCCACTTGAAGACATTTTCAAGCCCCACCTTTTTTAGGGAAGTTCTAAATAAGTATTATCTTTAAAATGCAGTTGGAATTTAACTTTTTCATTTTTTTGGCCTGCAAATGGGACATAGTCCCTTTAATGTAACTATTTTTCTTTTTATAAAATTATTATTTTTATGACACCATTCAGCATTACAAAAGATTCGACCTTGCCAGGACTCGAACCTGGAATCCCCTGATTCGTAGTCAGATGCCTTATCCATTGGGCCACAAGGCCGCCCTGTTACGTAGGGCAACCTTAATGTAATTATTTTTCTTTTTATAAAATTTTTATTTTTCTGAAACTATTTCAGCATTAAAAAAAAAATCGACCTTGCCAGGACTCGAACCTGGAATCCCCTGATTCGTAGTCAGATGCCTTATCCATTGGGCCACAAGGCCGCCCTGTTACATAGAGCAACCTTAATGTAACTATTTTTCTTTTTATAAAATTATTATTTTTATGACACCATTCAGCATTACAAAAGATTCGACCTTGCCAGGACTCGAACCTGGAATCCCCTGATTCGTAGTCAGATGCCTTATCCATTGGGCCACAAGGCCGCCCTGTTACGTAGGGCAACCTTAATGTAATTATTTTTCTTTTTATAAAATTATTATTTTTCTAAAACTATTTGAAAATTACAAAAAATTCGACCTTGCCAGCTTTACCATACCCACGCTACAATTTTTTATCAAACGACATATCTTAAAGGGATCGCGGGTAACTTTGTCTCAGATTCTGAAACAAAATCCTGGATTTAGCTCACGCTGTAATGGTAGTTATAAACCTTTAGATCAGGCAGGAACCCCATGACCTTAACAAGCCAATCACCTGTCTGATTATCAAAACAAATTATGATTGGATATCGAAATTTAAAAATTCGTTTTCATAACATTACAGTCTATTGGGAAAAGTGAGTATGGTAAAAATCGGTCACTCATAGATTTTTACTTTTTTGAGGCACTTCTTGATCGTTTTGAAGCGCAATTTTGTTTAGGGCTTCAATATTACACCATATCACATGCACCGATAACACGTAGGGCCATGCATTTCAGATTAAACATTGTTAAACGATGCCTTTAAAAGTGTGACCTGTAAGATCGCACGAATGTCTCCATTAACCCGTTGCAATAACGCACGATCACAGGTCTAGATCTTTCACTCATTCTCTTTGTCAGTTATTCGGTGAGCGACGTTTGTTACATGTAAGATCGCACGAATGTCTCCATTAACCCGTTGCAAAACGCACGATCACAGGACGGTCAAGATCTTTCACTCATTCTCTTTGTCAGTTATTCGGTGAGAGACGTTTGTTGTTTCTCGACGAGCCCACACGGGTCTTGACTCTCAGTGGGGCTTAAGAGTGCGACACCTGTAAGATCGCACGAATGTCTCCATTAACCCGTTGCAATAACGCACGATCACATGTCTAGATCTTTCACTCTTTTTTCTCTTTGTCAGTTATTCGGTGAGAGACGTTTGTTGTTTCTCGACGAGCCCACCACGGGTCTCGACTCGTACGTCGCCCAACACCTCATCAGGAACCTGCGATCCCTGGCCGATCTCGGCTACAACATAGTCTGTACGATTCATCAGCCCTCGTCACAGGTCTTCGAAATGTTTGACCAGTGAGTTTTTAAGAAAATGCAGACTCTAATTTGACACTTTACCCGATTCCTAAAGCCTTGAATAGAGCCTAGATCCGTCAGTTTCTGGCTGTGTCAACCAACAGCAGCCTAAGTACTGAGCGTTTTGTAGTCTCATTTTACGGACACTTAACCTAGTGGATTCACATTATATAAATGGTCTAATTGAAAAGAAATTCATACATTTTTAACATATACTTTGATAACAAAATTGATTTCTCACTATAATCATGGTAATAATGCGTCAAATATCTTGCTAGCTCACCTCGCTTTATTTTGAATGAAATGTGTTTATACAATGTCATTAGCTATATTATCCCCATATAGGCTGAATATTGATTAATTAACCGACATCCATTTGTTCATTGAAATATATATATTGCGTTCTTTAAAGTAAATTTCTGTTCTTCAATATATCTTTTGTCTTTGTATCCATGTACATTTAGGCTCTTCCTTTTGGCGGACGGACGGTGTGTGTATTTCGGTGAACGCACAGAAGCTGTTCCCTATTTCTCTATGTTGGGGTATACGTGCCCGGACACATTTTCTCCGGCGGACTATTTGATAGACCTCCTGGCCATTAGACCAGGGATCGAAGCTGCTTGCTTAGATAGGGTCGTGGTAAGGAAGCAAATAAACAAAAAATCTCTCGCCCTGTTATGTATATTTTATATACGGGAGGGCGTAGCTGAAGGGGATATGTGGTGTGAGCCCCCGAGTATTTAATTTTTGTATTGGTTTTAAATTTTAAATCCTTGCCGGCGAGGCACTCTTTCTATGGTTGCCTGCTTGCTTAAAAAAAAACTTCTAGGTTTCTACTTTTGTCTGTCAATTTCAAAAATCTGATGAGACTATTTTTTAGGGGTATGGGCTTTACTTGGCTGCTTGTAATTTGTGGCCATCTTATCACCGCGGTTAGTCAGACACCCCTCCCCTATTTGAAATCAAGTCAATACAATAATGTTATCCATATTGGATTGGTTCCTAAAGGATAGAGTATTTATTAATTATTTTTCAACAGATGTCAATAATTCAATGGTCATATTGGGTAGCAAGCGCAGCACCCCAGCAAAATAATACAATTTGTGTATGATTAGTTTTTTTCCTTTTGTTTTACAGCTTATAGCAAATGCCTTTGAAGAGAGTGAAATGGCACAGACTATAGAGGGCGTCTTGCAAGATGAGTGTGGACGTGGCGGGAAGAATAATGAGGTAAGATGATCAAAATGAATGACATGAGAAATTGTTCTAGGTAATAATGATACTAGATATATTGATAATTATGAAATAATAACCAGGATTTAACTAGCGCATAATCCTTCTACGACGTCCCTATAGGCGCTTTGCAGATATATCATACCCCCTGTCATCATATTATTTATCACTCATTATATCTCTCTCTCTCTCTTTCTTTCTCTCTCTTTCTCTCTCTGTCCTTCTCTCTATCAATTTCCCCCTCTATTCCTCTTTCATTTCCCACTCTGTCTCTATCACACTGCCTCTCTCACTCTGTTATTCTTTTCTAATTATGAAATAATACTTTTGCTGATGTGGATGGTATAGTTGTTCAAACTATGACTCCCAGATATAGGAAATTTAATCTACACGACCATTATCATATCATAGTTCATAGTTCATTTTATTTCTTCTTTCACAAACATTTGTACATAGAATTTCAAATAAAGTAACTGGAACAGCAGATTATCAATATAACAAACATAATTTGAAGCACAATAGTAACGTTCAACATACAACTCTTGTTATTAACTAAAGATTTTTTTGTTTTAAGTTACTTATGTAAGATCATGTTCTGTACATGAAAGAAAGAGGAGACCTTATAGAAGCTGGGCTTGTTAGAGCAAGGTCTCAAAACAGAAACTTTTCAATCCATAAATGTACATACTGTTTCATTTTGTTTCATTTTATTTCAAATGCAGAGCCTTCACTTAGAAAGCAGTGTTTCCAAAAGGTAAGAAAAAATATTAAAGTCTTCTCTTCATCATTATCAGCATGATGTTGAAAACTGGACATCAAATTACCATGTAAAGATACTGCCAACAAATAACTCTGATTGGTTGATTATCTAGCAAATAGAAATGGTTGTGTGTTGCAGTGTTTCGGAATCATCAGAAATGTCACAAATTGATCCAGCCTTGCTGAAAATCACAGTATTAGAAATCAACTCTCTAGGCCTACATGAAACAGATGCATCGTGATCTTGTCCAAGCTGTACATTGTGTTCCGTAAACTTCTGTGCTACAGTCAAACCTGCTTTAATGACAACCTGTCTACAAAGACCACACTTTTTTGTTATCTTGAAAATGGTTTTTCATTGAAACAAGTACTCGTTCGTTCGTTCGTGTCTCCTTAGATTAAGATTAATGTAATCTTGATCTTCGGAGTAGTTGCTACAACCGGCCGTGTCAGACACGTTGCCCCGGGGTGCGAGATAGGACTCTTGTAGCGTGCCCCCATTTAAAACAATTATACAATAACAGTTAGCATTACATTTAATTAATAGTATGAAACTATTAAAATAACTCTCATGTTACGGGAAAAAATATTGCATATATATATTATGAATCAATTGATTTGGTCGATCCAGTTCGATGGCACTGTACTAAAGGAATCTGTCTACAAAGACCACCTGTAGAAGACCACTTTGTGTGTTTCCCTTGGACGGTCACTATAGACAGGTTTGATCGGTTATATCCTAAACTTTAATCTGTTTTCATTTATCACCTTCTAGTAAACAGGCACCTTGGATGTCTCAGTTTATCTATCTCTTCTGGAGGTGTTCCGTTGGGCTCTGGCGTTATCCGATTCTCATTCTCCTCCGTTTCTTGCTCATCACAGTAAGTTGATAGTGATAATAATAATAATAATAATAAAAATATAAATACAATTGTCTCTAAGTGCTTTACAGATATACTATTAACCGGGTCATTGAATTCAGTGCTTGCCCGCACACACTGTGTGCACAATCTCCACCCCCTGGGGAGCATTCCAGCCAGGCGTTTACTTGACGCTCAAAAAACTGTTTGACCAACATTGACGGTCGCATCCTACCGGGTACCCATTTTAACACATGGGTGGAGAGTAGCAAGTGCAGGTTAATATCTTGCCAAAGGATATTAATCTTGCCAAAGGATTAGTGCCGTGTCGTGTTCGTTGATCAACAACGTCAAGTATAGACCCTTATGTTATATTGGTGTGATATTCTATAGGTGGGTAAGGGTGACGTGAAATTCTATGAGTGGGTCGGCTAGGACTTCATTCAACGATTATATCATTATTATGAAGCACCATTTAGGGGTTACATATCAACGAAGGGCCTATTGAATATATAAAGTGATGTTTAGGTGTATAGTATGCTACTCAAGTACACTTGTTTCTCTGGCGTTTTACGGTTCGTTGAGTAATCGATAGCGTCTTACCTTTCGTGAAAAGGTTGTTATTTCTTTGCAAAATAGAGGGGTAAATAGGGTGCAAAATAATGAGATATTTTGCAAAGATTTTCCTAGAAATGAGATTTAATTTTTTAATGTGAATATTCGTGTAAAGATACCCCGAAGTAAATGGGAAAGTCCGGATATTTTCCATGTGTGAAGCGTACGAGGGGTGGTCCTACCGATCGCGATGTCCCTCCATTCAAGATTCAACTTCTCTCTTTTTATGTAATGACGACAATGCTTATAAAGATAGTGATGCTAATTCTGATAATGATAATGATTACAATAATGATGATATTAGGTAATAATAATAACCATAATGATAAGGTAACAATGATAAGAATAATATGTTATGGGTTGTTTGATATATATTATATAGCTCTTAAAAGTAACAGTTGGACCATTCCCCTCCCCTTATCTCTCATCCTAGCCTTTCTCCCCTGTTCCCTTGCTCTCTCTCTCTCGCTCTCTCTCTCTCTCTCTCTCTCCATCTCCCTCTATATCCTCTTTCACTGTCTACCCCTCCCCTTTCCTCTCCGCTACCTTTTACCCGTTCTCCTCCCCTTTCTCTCATTCCCTCTCTCTCTCCTTCTCTCACCATATTCCCTTCGCAATTTCCCTCGCCCTCCTCCCACTTTTCCGTCTCCGTCTTCCTCCTTCTCCCCTCCACTTTTTTTTTCACCTTCTAACTTCCCTATTTACTCGTTTTCTTTTACTTACTCCCTCTGCCCCCCTCCCCATCATTTTCTGACCCGTTCCCCTCCCATTTCTCCCTCCGTCCCTCACCCGTCCACTTTCTCCCTTTCTGGACACTCTCCTTCTTCTATTCCTCTTCCTTCCCTCGCTTTTTCCCTTTCCACTCATCTTTCCCCCTTTTCAGCTCTCATCTCCTTCCTTTCTCACTCTCCTCTCCACTCTCTCTCTCTCTCTATCTCTCTCTCTCCCCCCCCCCCCCCATTTTCTTACATCCACCTCGCTTTGTGTTTGTTTAAACGTTGTAATGTATAAAATATCTCGTTCCCTTTCTACCTATCAGTGCGCATGCGTGTTGCTGATGGTGATATATTTCCATCCTGAGGATACCTACACAGAGTCACGTGCCAATGGAATTCAAGGACTTCTTTTCTTCATGTCTTCCTTCTTCATCATCTTCAACTCGCTCCTCATTCTTTCCGTAAGTCATTTAAAAAAATGTTTTTTAAAAATAGTTAAAAAGATTATGAAATTCAAATTTATTTTTTTTTTTTTTATGACAGCATCTTTAAAAAAGCCCCATTAGAACATTCTAACATTGCAAATCAGACAGAGCATGGGATGTCATCAGTAGCGGATTTTAAAGGGCACCGGGAGCACTCCCGACCAAGTCCAATTTAGTATTTAAAAAAATATGTTTGTTCAACCGAGAATGATCAAAATGATTTGTGCCCCCCCCCAGGAATCCTGAATCTAGGCTGATGAGGGGGGGGGGGGGTAAGCCCTTCATAGTTGAGTTCTTCTTTCAGACCGTAAATATCTTCAAAGTGCATGGCTATTGCACTTATTCTTATTTAGGACATTTCTAGTACCCTTTTAGGACCTAAAATTGCTATGAAGGTAATTTTAGACCCCAAAATGTGTGAAATTTAGCCAATACGACCATACCAATTCAGCTCTACTTTTAACAAAATATGGTGACCGTTAATTAATTAATTATTCAATAATAAACAATACATGGGCCGGCTGGTTGTGCGTATTATAACTAACACGAAATAGCCAAAAAAAAGCCAACATCGGCATTAGCTGGAATAAAACGTAAGAGGCGTATTTCGTTTTTTCAACGTTTTTTTTCAAATTATCTAATACTTGTGGTGGTACACAGATATTAGAAATGGTTATATTTATGGATATTTCAGCCGTCTCTGAACCAATTTTGATCAAACAAAGATGATTTTGTGTAGCGCCCTCTGCAACAGAACTCATCTATCCCTTTAAATGATACCACTTTGCAGAACCTGTTTTGTATCCCACACACCCAGTGGCAGTTCCAAAAAGGCCAATGTCCCGAGCCTATAATGTCCCGAGCCTAGACTGTTCGTCGCACCGACAATAAGACCGATACCGAACCGAACAATAACATTGCATTGCCTCCTATGGCAAAGAATAATCGGTCAGTTTGGAGTGGGGGTAGAGTCGGATTGGAGTTTGGGTGGAGTCGGGGTGGAGTCGGGGTGGAGTCGGGGTGGAGTCGGGGTTAAAGTTAAAGAACAGTTATGGTCATGCGATTGCATTGTGAAAGAAACGTTGTGGAATCGATCAGAAAAGGTTGATCATCTAGCATCTAGCATCTGCAAGGTTCTGAAATCATCAAAATGATAAGAAATTCGGCCCATTCTTCGTAAAGTTACAAGCACTATACACAGAAAGATGTATATGGGACTACCCTATATCTCTCACAGTCCATGAGAGAAACAAATTTACCAAATTAGTAGGCGGTTTCCCGGCAAATTTTGTATCATCATGTATTAGTCAAAACATATTCTTTCACATGATTGGTAATGAGAGCTTCCATTTCATTTTTTGAAATTGGGGCGTTTCCAATACTGGTCTTTACCTTTAAGTCAGTTTGGAGTCGGGGTGGAGTCGGAGTGGAGTCGGGGCAGAATCAGTTTATCGGTATTATTCTCATGTATTTCATTCAGAATTTTTTACTTTTAGTTTGTACCGCCCATTTTCCTGGTAGGTTTTACCCGGGGATCTCCCTCTGGTTGTACGAGAGTATCGGGACGGACTTTACCATCTCAGCTCCTATTACGTTACCGCTTTCCTCGTCCAGGTAAAGTTATTAAAATAATAATTATTTTCCGGAGCATGTATGGGGATAGAAACTAATGTTTTTCACAAACATGCCAAATAAGAACAGAAGTCAGCTTTTATTAAATATTTTTCAAGTGGCTGCCTTGGAAAGGACGTCACATTGCCTTAAAATGACTTCACACGTCCACTATGTCGACGTGCAAATCTAGAAGTCCCTAATATCATTCGTTGATGCCGTTCCAGTTTTCTCGGCTAAACGTCGCCCGGAAAAAGTCGTCAAGCACTGCTGATCTGTCAGCGATTAGTCGTCAATCAATTTGTGAACCGTCGCCTACTCTTAGAAAACCAAGGAAAACCTTTCCACGACCAGTTTGGTCGGCAAAAGTTTCCAGCCGACCAAAATGCCCCGGAGATCAATTTCCGATCACTGGCAACATTCTTCTTTTCTTTTCTGTTTTTTTTCTTTCTCATTTCTCTATGTATCTCATTCTAATTATATCCCTCTGCGCCTCAGAATAGTTTACTATATCGATGGCACATAATAAATGCTGTATTATTATTAATTTAAGGATTTTTGTTTGTTTGTTTTTTGTTGAAAAGCCTTTATGGAAAGATATTTATCGTACACGTGTATTTCAATGTCTATTCTAATTACCAGAGTATTATAGGATCGTGCTTCATGATCGCATCGACGTTGGCTGTCTACTTCGTCGTCGGTCTAAAGAAAGACCCTCAAACATTCTTCATCGCTACGGGCATCCTCATCATCATCTTCCTCATCAACGTCGGTTTTGGTAAGAAATTTGTAGCAACTACAAGTATCTGTACATGCTGGTTTTGATTTAGTCTGAGGAAAATAAAATATAGAGGCTTATGCTGAAAAAGCTACCAGACGTAAAACTTGTGTTGGCCCGCACTGCACTCGGCAGGCATGCACGCAAGTATATATTTGAAAATGAAACTTGTTGTATAACATTTGTACACAGGGTTCACATTTTGTAGTATGTAATGATGTATCATTCATTGTTGACGCTCTAAGTGACATCTATTTTCTTTCATAAACTTATTAAGAACAAAAATACTTATTTGGAAAGAAAATAGTCGAGAAAAACTAAATATAACTGACAGCACCACAGGACCGACATCAAAACAAGACCGACAATTTCGGGATATAAAAAAGAGTCAATATAAAATCAAAAGGCCCGCTAGATCAAAACGTCGATTAATTTGCGCGTCGGTCTCGCGAAACCTTGTATAACTGTTATTAATTTTACTACATCCTTTATGCGATTTTCTTCCTCTTGTTCCGCCCCTCCCCCTATTCATCGCAGCTGCTCTAGCTTCAGCGATCTATGAAACGGCTGGGAAGACAATGTCGCAAGCTATTCCTCTCGTCTTCATATCAAACGTTCTAGGCGGTTATTTCTGTCTCTTAGGGTATGTCATGAACCCTTAAATAATCATCCTTTTTCCAATTATTTTCGCTCTCGTACTATGTTGTTAAATTAGCTCAATAAATCCTCCCATCAAACAATAGAATAAATGTATACTTGAATGGATTGAAATTGAAATGAAATACATGTATGTACGATATGTAGCCAGAAGAACGGAGTCATTATATCAATTACTCTGAATTGAAAAATCCAGCCGTATTTGTTATTAACTTAATTGTATATTTTTTAAATATATCTATATATTAAATGAGACCGACAAACTAACCAACCGGCTAGTTACTAGAAATGCAAACGGAAACAGATGAAAGAAAGCGGCGGTGAAGAAATTCCAAGAAACTGCCATTGAAGACTTGATTACGACACTGCCACCACATTCTATTGTGTTTAATTCCGTTTTCCTTGGTTGAATTTGATTCTTAGCTCTATTCCACGTTATCTGGACCCCCTGATGTACATCAATTGGTTGCCATGGGGTTACGAGATGCTATCCATTAACCAATGGCGAGGCATTGAACTTGGTAAGAATCTGCATCTCCGCCAATAACCTCTACAATACATCATAACCGGGAAGATGACTACCCCCGACGACAAGTGCCCTCTAGGACAAGTAGGCCTACCCCTCAGTGGACAACTACCTGTTGATGTCTTGACCCCTATATGTAGTCGATTATAAGGGGAATTCTTTTTTTCTTAAGACATCGTTTCCAAGGGGTAGTTGGGATGATTATTTTGTTGGGGGGGGGGGAGTCGTCCTCGAAGGGATTGATAAGCTGTGTCCATATTTTCCCTACATCAAGGGCGGCTTAACTTAAATCAGGATGTGAACTCCCAACCCACCCGCAGTGTTTATTTTGCACACACAAAAGATCACCCTAAAGTGTTTAAATAGTGGTGTACCACCGTCTTATTCATCTATCCTTTTGGAGAAGAAAAAAATCAATAGGATGAACACAGGACTGTTAAATAATAATCTCTCAATAAGTTATTATCTCTTATAAACGATCTTAAATGAAGAAGATGAAAGAAACAAACACAATCTTGGCCACATCCACCTTCACCCTTCCTCCTTTTCCCCTCTCTTACTCACTCTCTGTATATGGGTTTTTTAGTCATATTTTACTAAATTTTTGCTGGAATCGTTCAGGGATTAAAAATACAACAATACGATTGTTTTTTTTTGCTGAACAGAATGTACAAATACAACGTGTTTGACAGGGGATGATGTGCTCTACAAATGGGGACTGGAAAAGGTACGAACGTCTCCCTTTACTCTCTTTCTTCCCCTCGTTCTCATCTCTCTCCCTCTCTCTCTCTCTCTCTCTTTCTTCACCTCTTTCTCTCCCTCTCAAGCTATTCCCTTTGTTTGTTTATTTCCTTTCTCAGTTTTTTTTTGTAGTCCGCTGCCTGGGCTGTTTGCGTGTCGCTCTCCCGATCGGCTGATAAAATATCACATCCTTAAAGGGGGTGTAGCATGACGAGACTACGTGTCTTTCCCGTGGCCTGGCTCGGGCCAATCGCGCTGACCGTTAATTCAAGTCCATTCGTTTACGTGCAGTTGTCCAAAAGAAGTCGTAGATGGCGTTAACCAATATTTGCCATGCTACACCCCCTTTAAAGCTAAACTGGATACAATCCTCGCTTTTCACTCTCACCCTCGCAAACGTTGGGTATATTTTCGGGGGTCGTGCGATCTGTGCGGGATGCGCACAAGGGAGGACGACATAGATGACTGAAGAATACAAAATATATTAAAACGTACAGAATCTGGACTATTCCCCCCCCCCCCCCCCCCTCTCTCTCTCTATCTCTCTCTCTCTCTCTCTCGGTCTTTGTTATTAGTATTACTTCTCTTGAATAAGGCTTTGTTACATAATTAAACTTCTATCCCAAAAATACCTGGTACCTGACTTGCATTTATCCCGTATAAGTTAGTCCAGTATCAAAAGTCAAAACGGGAGTTGATGCTTTGTCAGGCAAGCCTCGAGAAAGTTTAAAGGTCGTCACTAATAGCCGTTTCTGTAGAGGTATGTATGGAAATTAAATCGATTTGGGCTATGAAATGTTTATTTGAGAATTTTCAAGTCGCAGGATATTTACAATCATCGCTGAAGAAAAAATATGTAATGCAACGTTTTTTAATCGAATGTTTCATCTTCTCTTTTCAGGACGCATTCAAAAAGGATTTTATTCTCATTACGGTGCAACTTGCTGGATATCACATTGTTGCCTTTACCATACTATACCTAAAAATGAAGTTCAAGTGGTCTGGTTAAAATCAGTATGAAATGTCAAACCGTATTATTGACTAGTGCAAATGGAAAAGAGAATACATGTAGATATATTTGATGCTTTACATGTTGCCATGCTGCTTTAATTGGAATGTTCGGTGTGTGTTTCCATTCATATGTATTAAAATTACTAATGCAGCTTCAATAGTTTAAACATATTTGTGGGTTACACCCAGTAATGCAGCTTGTTATGTATTGATTGTAAAATAAATATTTTCTATATGATTATGTGATTACAAAGAACAGAACAGATCAAATCGAGATACATTCTCTAACCAAAGGAAATCACAATAATTACATATAAAACAAATAGGTCAAGGTACCTTGAGAATCAAATATTAATTTGATAACAGAAAAATTATTATCAACATCATTATAACTCTTATTTACTTGTAGGAGTAGGTGGATTATTTTGTTGTAATCCTCGAAGAAAATGCTTCTTTATGATAACTTTAGTTAGTGATATATATATATATATATATATTTATTTCAATTTTTCAAAAAGATCCTGAAAGGGAGGATAGTAATACGGAACTTTGAATAATGCTACGCAACCATTATTCTCCTTTGTTTCATTATAAATCATATTGTGTGTATAATGTATATCGAATTTTGTTTATTATAAGACCATGCCAAGGCAGCTGGAAATGAAGTCACTGTATTGTTTTATCGGTCAACAATAAAATGGTGTTACAAAATGCTGTAACATATCGCAATACTTCCTTTATGAAGTTAATCACCAGCATTTTGAGCGATTATTGGTCATTTTAGTGATGAAACTGGTACTGTATTGGGATTTCCTTAATTAACTTGCGGGTAATATTATGAACATATTTATTAATATCATCTTGTAAATAAGTTACTATTGTCTTGTTATTACTATTGCTATTTGCTAATTTACTGTGGATATGGCAGTATTATTGTTGTTTTGGCTGCATAATATATAAGAAATAGATAAAGGAATAATATCAAATCAATATAATGTAAACCAATTAAATCCAAAGAACAAATCAAATCAAGTTATTCTTTATTGATACGCAAAGTGCCGAATATGTATGTACGATTGTGAGGGTTAAATTTTCCGCCTCGATTCTATTTGTACAAACAAAATTTAATGCTGTAGTACAGAGATATATTTTTTCCTGCTTGTTTGTTTGTGCGTTATCATAACTCGTTTGTTTAATATTGTACACATAATTAAACTTTCTTTAGAATGTACTGTTGATTAGATAATCCCATGGGGCGCGGAATTGTCTGTTTTACTCTTGTAACTTTGTAACATTTTGGAAAGAATTCGCAAAAGAGGGTTAAAATAACCCAAGCTCTGGGTTTAACCTCCCCTGAACTAGATTATGCTTGTATATTGCCCGCTCATTGGCCATGGGGACACACTTGTACGGCATGGACCGGTGTGTTGGCTCAGTCAACCGGGAGGTCGTGGGTTCGAACCCCGGCTGTGTCATACCAAAAGACATTAAAAGACGGGAGTTGCTGCTACCTTGTTTGGCGTTACACAATAAGGGATAGAGCAACGTCGATCTGGCGCTGCTCAGTGGCTGCCGGGCTCACGATCAATTGGGTAAAAAGAATTTCCATTTTCGGTTTAACTTAATACAATTTGGAGTGGACTTTAAAAGATTATTATTATTATTTTTATAAAATAAAAATCCAAGGCAGGGTATTTCTACTGGCACTACTTCAGATCAGAGCCATATAAACACACATAGTTTGGCCAACCCGGTTCGAGTTGGACACAATCTGCTTACATTAGTATTTATGACAATTTATCATTTTTTTAAATAACAATTTAAATATATATGTATTTGCCTATTTATGATGCATTGTCACAAAAATACGTATTGTACTTTATATTAATATTGTTTTCGAAAAACTGTATACTTATATGAATGCAGAAGAAAATCAAATCAAAATCAAATTTTAAAAAAATACGGCGACTACTGCTTTGTTGGGCAAGCACAAAACAAAAGAATATTCGCCATGTTGTAAAACAGTGAAACCAAGTTGGCCAAACTCTGTATATAGGTGGCTCTGCTTCAGATGTGTGTACCGTGTGAGTCAAAAAAAGTTTACACCTAGATAATTGCTAATTATTTTAAAAATCATCTATGAACAGTAAATTATTTTACATCTCATGAAAAAGTGTTTTATCCCAAATCATTTGGTATCATTTTTGTGTGGTATGTCTTCACGCTTAGATGAACAGGAGGCATTGTTTGCGAGAGTGCAAAAATCGACTTGCCTCCATAGTGATGCCCACAGTATGTATTATGTTAGGATTAGCGAAGTGAGAGAATGAATTGAATGTCTCAAATGAAGCACATTGCATATGCTTTTTGCAAAAGCAAAGTCACACACGCACACACACACGCGCGCAAATGTTCGTTGATATTTGATATTCGATATTTGATATGTGTGGCATGATTAAGTTTGTTAGCGATGTTATTTGGATCTGCAAAAACCGATTTAATACCCACATCCCAATTGTATTATTTAAACATCAGATAAGCATTTTTGGCGCTATATTAGTGCCCTTTAATCCTCATTACAGTCAGTTATGACTTAAGGACGAAGGTTCCCTAGTTGATTAGCATAGTAGCCCACAAATGCTTTAGCAGTCACGCAAAACAAACACTGGCAAATTGTTATTCAATAGAATCTGAGATTGTATACTATTATTTAGATCTATTAGGAATAAATCATTGTCAAAATCATTCCATAAATGGGGGTAAAATAATTATTCCACCTTTATGACCAACAGCGTAAATACATATATATATATATATATATATATATATTATATATGTTACTAAAGGCGTCATTAGAGAGACATTTGGAGTGAAAAAAAATAGTCATTAAGTAGACATTGTCATTAAGAGGACAATTTGATGTCCTCTTAACGTTTTTTACAATTTATTTCTCATAGAATGCCCAATTTTGTTATATATATCACTCAATATATGTAATGTTACTAAAGGCGTCATTGGAGGGACATTTGGAGTGAAAAAATGAGTCATTAAGTACATAGTGCTCCGATTGTCTCATTTTCGTTCCCTGGAACATTGCCAGCACAAACCACTGACCTCTACCTCCTGGACGGATCATCGCCCATTCCCATTCACTATACGTTACGTACTAAAAGGCTGTATTGTCTGACCGTTCATGAATATTCATGTTTGTGCTTACCTCGGCAAAATGTTTACTTTTACTAAATGAAAAAAAATACGGTGGGGGGTTGGATGAAATGGACATAATGAACTAAGCAGAAGTGATCTATGCTAATTCATGCTTCTTATCCTTCGTGTGCTTGACCTATAATCTTACAATCGCTTGGCAAACTGAGTCCAAAGTTCGACTTGTTTCACATGTGTATTATAGGCAATGACGAGCTTGCAACCTATTGTGATCAATTACGGTGAGTGAACTTTCAAAAGTCAATGGGACATGAGGGTTCCAATGAAAGAGCTAGTGATAACGTAAGTCGGGGTAGATGTGCTTTAAGTTTAAACAAAAAATGAATTTTTAACGATTTCGTTTGTACAATTACATAGGCTAACATGTATGGCTGCTGACTCTGACGATAGGGGGCGTTGTGAAATGAGACTAAACGGAACTATATGGACATTAGGGTTAGGGTTAGGTTTTAGGGTTAGGGTTAGGATTTTTATGATGTCCACTTAATGTACCATGTAGGGGTTTTATATATATATATATATGTAGATATATACATATATAAGAGAAAGATATATACTTTACTAATGATTGGTATATAATAATAATATTTAAGATTTATATTGCGCTGGTATAAAAATACAGTTTCTGAGCGCTTTACAAAACAAATGAAATGAAAAGTACGGTTAAAATAAATTTGTAATAAGGATCAACAAGAAACGTGATATAAACATTGCGCTTAATTTGGACGAATTACTTAACTAACAATGTATAACAATAACATGATAATAAAAAAATAAAAATGTAAATACAATAATTAAGTAACATTAATGAAACTACAATACTTATGTACACTAGATAATGAATACATTACAAGAAGATAGGACATGTGATTATAAATACAGTATGATGATGGGCAATTACTTTGTGTTGAATAGATAGGTCTTAAGTCTACGTTTAAAAGTGTCAAGAGTTGGGGATTCACGGACAGAGACGGGGAGATTATTCCAGATTTTAGGAGCACATACAGAGAAGGCACGATCTCCATAGCGAGTGTGAGTTCGAGGACCAGATGATAGTTGAAGATGAACAAATGATGATGAATGGTAGGCGGCAGGGGCGGCGATCCCGGGGGGACGGGGGGACACTCTCATTTTTTTAAGGGGGATGTTCCCCCCCCCCTCAAAATTTGAAAAAGTGCCCCCCAAAAAAAGTATAGCAAATACTGACTAAAGACTGCTACACACTTTTAGGCTCTGGAGGGCCTAAGAGTGCGGCGTTTAGACAGATAAAAATGCAAAAATTTTCTCACTCGGCAGCTACGCTCCCTTGCATAATATCCTATGTTAAATACAACCAAAACTTCCCTCGAACCTGTGAGGGGGTAGTTACTTCCGTCACCTTTACCCCTCTCATACACTATGCTCCCTCGAACTTTCGTATTGGCGGGGAGGGGGGAGCTTGGGGGAAGTTCCCCCTCCAAAAATAAAATTCAACCGTGGTTTATATCTAATTCGATATCAGGGATTTTTTGGGGGGCTCTGCCTCCTGGACCCCACCAAATGCCCTAAGCGGGCCCCTGGTTGCTCATCTGACCGTAATTAAATACCTAAAATGCCTGAGCTTCGGGGGGGTCTGCCCCTGGACACCACCAAGCGCCCTAAGGCGGCCCCTGGATGCTCATCTGATTGTAATTTAAGGACTGAAACCCCTGAGCTTCTGGGGGCTCCGCCCCTGGACCCCACTCCAAATAGTGACCTGCATGTCAGTGCAAATCACAAATAAGGTATCAAAATATGCTCATCAGACCGTAATTAAATGCCTAAAACCCCTGAACTTCCGGGGGCTCCGCCCCATGGATGCTCATCTGACCTTAATGTAATGCCTAAAACCCCTGAGCTTCCGGGGGCTCCGCCCCATGGATGCTCATCTAACCTTAAATAAATGCCTAAAACCCCTGAGTTTTATGGGGCTCCGCCCCTTGACCCCCCCCCCCCCCCCCCCCAACCGGGGCTTTCCCCCTGGACCCCACACCGATTTACGCTCCACTTGCTTCGCTCGCTTTGCTCTACCTGATCGGAAATACTTTAGCCCCCCCCCCCTCCCAAATTTGAAAAAAAACGTTGCCAGGGCCTGCGTAACATGTAAGAGTGGTGGTGATGCGGATTCCCCCCCCCCCCCAACGTTTTTGCTCATTACAAGAAAGCGCCTGGTAGACGGGGCAGTCTGAAAGATCACAATTGGATGAAAAGGAGCTGCACTGCTACATGTAGAAGTCCATTGGTGAACTGGTGCATGATGATAGAAATTGACAACAAAAATCAATCGATAAATGCAAAGAAATGGTGACTTCATATTTCTGACAGGAGCCATAGTTCTTGCCTTTACCCCTTCCTCTATGATCTGGTATAAAAATCGATATAAGAAGTCTCCTTTGACAGCTAGAAACATGCCAAGAAAGGGAGAGCCTGTGGGAGCAGCCATCGGCGCTGCACAGCACTCTCTTCTTTTTCTTATATATATTCGAACAATGCTAATGGCAATTATTATATAAAGTTCTGTTTTGTGCAAAGGGTTAAGAACCCATTTGCAGGCAATAATAATGTAAAGGTAGGTTCCATTAGTTGTCGAACCGACTACAGTGATTGCAATCCATTTAGTAATAGTCTGATTTCCGGATCAATGTACCAAATGGTCGTACGTTTTGTGCAGCGTAAAGATTCAATCAGTTTTATTTCAGCCATTACAAGAAGTGGGTTATTGATGTAGACAAATGCTCAAGTACCTTTACAGCTCATTTAATTTATGTTATTACCAAAGAAGAAAAAAGCGAGTCAGTCACTCAATAGTATCTGGCAGTGAAGTCAAGAAAGTAAACAGGTTTCCTTGCATAATTTGAATAATAGGACACTGCTAACGTTTAAATTGCACAAAGAAGACATACTTGACATATTCATAATTCCTGCAAACTTCTACAACATTTGATGTTGGCTGCAGATGGGCTTGTCTCTTTCATATTTCTCAAATATAAATTTTAAATAATTGTTTATTACTTGATATTTGATCGATGGTGGTGATAACAAAGAGAGAAAAAGAGCCAGTGCAAAAGACAGTGTTATAGCGAGAGAGAGGGAGGGAGAGAGAGAGAGAGAGAGAGAAAGAGAAAAAGGAAGAGACAGTGATAGAGAGAGAGAGAGTGATTGAAAGAGAGAGAGAACCAGTGAAAAAGACAGTGTTGGAGAGTTGTAGAGAGACAGTGATAGAGAGAGAGAGAGAGAGTGCGTGAGAGAGAGGAAGACAAAGAGACAGAGAGACAATAAAAAGACAGTGTTAAAGATAGAGAGAGAGAGAGAAAGAGAGAAAGAGAGAGGGAGAGAGAGAGGGGGAAAGGGAGATGGGATCACTTTGTTGACCTTTGCTGAACAAACCAAAAACAGACGAGATACAATATTAGTCCTTTATTGAGCGTTTCACGATCGTATAAGGTCTAATGGATAATTTAGGAGAGAGTACAGTGGCGTATCCAGGAATATTAGGGGGCGTGTCTAATTTAGCTCCAAATATATCTCACAATAAATGTGATATATATGTGCTGATATATCCATAATATATATCTTTCACTTAGTTATTCGCGGGGCTTGTTTTATTTTCGTTATTTCATTTGTCTTTACTTGACAAAGACTTAAATCCGAAATTCGTTTATCATCTCTTTCTCACAGCTGATTTCATTAATTTTGCTCTCCTTCTGAACATTTCCATCAATCGCTGCAGAACATTTCCATCAATCGCTGCAAGACTCTCTTAAGTAAGATAGATACGCATATAACATAATGTCTCGTCGTCTCTGACAACAAAACGAAAGCGAAACAAAACAAGGAAATACGGGGAAGCAATTAGTACCCCCTCTGCCCTAAATTGGGTTATCGAGAACACTTCTGCTTGTTTCATCTCTTCCTCCCTCCATTATAAGGATTTGTCATTCTTACGTAGCCCTTCGTTGATTTTGTTTGTATACAGTGGTAGCCGGAACATGAGCGAGTAAGTTTTATTTTGTGTAGCACTAAGTGTTTACATAATATCTTTTTACATATTTATGTATTCACGTATTCATTCATTGTTTAAATTGTTCTATGAGTCAATATCTGTATCATATTAATACGATCGATCGCAACTATTTTTGAAAAATCAACTGAAGGGCAATTTGTTTACCCTACTGTATGTGCAAGAGAAATCATTTTTCAGGATTAGGTAACACGTCATTGTCATGTTCGCACATTTCAACATGTGACGTCACGGCTATTGTAATTGCCTTAGGGGATTCAATTGATCAATGTGTTCAGTCATTCATTAAATACAAATATATACTAATGTAAAACTAAATGATTGGTCATTAAATATCTTTAAAAATTAAGTAATGTAAGTCGCTATAGAGATTGATAATGTTTCGAGAATTGAGTTGGACTTCCATAATATATTTTAAAATGATTCATCCGACTATGACACTTATAATAAGATCAAGTAAAATACCATGTTTCTTGTTCAGAGTGCATTATTAAATGTCCAAGGATTTCTTTCTTCTTGAATTTAAAGCTGGCATAATGATCTGTTAGAATGCCATCCGCAGAATGAGATCATTTCAAATGTAAAGATATAATATGAAAAAAAAAGTTACAGTTACTGAAAAAGGTTTTAATTTCCCCCTTAAAATTTCATTTCATTTCAGGAGAAGATAAGCCGATAGAGCAAGTTTGGTCACTATGTTTGTCTAGATCCACCACACGCACGCTCTTTCCCCTGCAAGACACGAACTGTCAAGGATTGGAGTCACCTATTTTATTAGCATTTTTATGTAAACACAATCAAATGACCAGTGGAGTGGAATGGATATCAGTATTTACCAATATCTGTATTGGACGTCTTCTTGACTAGCTTAATACGTCTTGATTAACATTTCCACTGATTGCTTCTTCTCTCTGCAAGGTCGGTCATTCCCATCACGTGCAATTTTGCACAAAACACTAGGCACACATTGACAAAAGAATTTGTGCAACGCGAAAAGGCTTTGCGAAATTAGTCATTTCTAAACTTGATTTGACCTTTGACAATACCTTCGACACCTGTGTAGCGTAATCTTGCACTAAAATTGGTGTAGTCCAATCTTCCCCTTGGTCAATACTTTGTGACATAGTAATTGGCATGTAAATTAACTGCGTGGTCGTGTTAAAAGGTTTTCGGATTAACCTAGGTGAGAGGAACGCACATCAACCTAATAGATTAGGTACATGTATATGTGTCGCCCACAGTATTCTCCTCACCACAGTATAATATCTTCTACTATCAATTTCAGCAAACTCAATGAACCCATAGGAGGGGACTTTCAGAATTAAGTGAAGGATCGAAGCTCAAGATATTTCACAAGAGAGAGAGAGGGGGGTATAAATCAAAAGTTGTATAACAACTCCAAATCTCGATCTACTACATCCACGGCACTTTGATTAGATTCATCGCCCGAGCTGACGTGGACAGAATGGTCGCAATGATGACAACGGGATTATCGGCTAATGTTTCTCATACATGGACATGGCAGGATGTAGAGTGGGGAGCCTGGGACACGGTTCTTCAGTTGACATCCGCCTGTTTAGGGGCTCTAGGTAACCTGGTGGTCATCATGGTGCTGTTTCATCAGCGCCCCGTCAGGAGATCCACAGACACCTTGATAGGCTGTCTTGCAGTTGCCGATTGTTTGACTTCCTTGTTCCTGTTACCTTTCCCGAGAGCTATAACGGTGCCTTCCAACTGGCTAGGGCATTCCTACTGTTGGATTGTGTATACCAACGGATTTCAGTGGACGTGCATTACTGCTTCAATGTATATTCTTCTCCTCGTCTGTTTTGATAGATACATTGCTATAGTTTACCCGTTAAAGTATCACCGTTATTTCAGCAAAGGCCGTGTTCACTGTGTGGTTGTTGTCATATGGATATGCTCATTAACCAATCTTTTCACCGCTTTTCGCTCCAGGATCGAACCAGTGACCCACGAATGCATGGTACCATTTCCCTCCGAATTCATGAGGGTTTTTGTCGGTTCTCTCACCTTCGCGTTTCTCTACGTGATTCCAGTGATGACTATGTTCACCACGCAAATCCTCAGCGCTCGTGCGTTGCTTCGCCAATCCCGTCGCTTCTCCTCCAAATCGCATTCTAGACCATCCTATCATCTTGCTGCACGACAGAAGGTACTTCGAATGATGACCATCGTTGTTGCAATATTCATCCTCACCCTGGGACCCAATCAATTCGCTTACTTCTGTTTCAATCTTGGTGTCATGCCACACTGGTTTTATCTAGGTACATTGCATCGTTTAACAATTGTTCTAGCCTCTTTCAATTCATTAGCCAACCCTTTCATTTATGCCTGGCAGAACAAAAGATTCCGGCAGGGTTTTAGGGACATATGTACCATGTCTAACTCAGATAAAACCGGTATTTTTGGTCATATTTGAGGAAAACAGCTTACATTGGGTGTTAGTCTGTACTGTCCAATGGCGACGTCGATATTAGTTGACCGCATTACGTGGTTAGGCATTTATCATCCTTACCCTTTCGCTAGAAAGGACTATTGACCAGTAAAACATTATGAAGATGATGATAATAACAATTATAATGTTGCTTATGACAATAATAATGATGATGATAATGATAATAACAAAACATATAATAATGATGGTGATGATGGTGGTGATAATGATGATAATAATAATCATTGTGATGATGAAGATAATAATGATGATGATGACAACTATAGTAATAATACAAATAATAAGATAATAATATTTATTATACACCTCACTTAGGAAATCCAGCCATCTGATTGGTCGAAATTGCAGTCGTGGTTTTAGCCATTCCCGTAAATAAATGAAAAATGCCAAACCCAAGTAATAGTTCTAGAGTAAATCAGTAAAATCCCGGCAAAATTCCATTTACCGGGAAAATAGTTCCGTCTTGCTGAAATACCCATTTGTTCACGTGTTAAAAATTTATTTGTGGAATGCGCATTAGTTTACGTGTTAAAGTTCTTTGTGGAATGCGCAGCGCGGCAACCACACATTTTTTGTGCAATTAATTTGGTTGCTACATTTGCACACAGTGCAGACGACCACCGATCTCGATTGTAGACCTAGAAATACATGTAATGACGACATGACGCCCCTTTGGAAATATGGAGATAAACCTGCTCTTTCATATGACACCTCATTTTTGGAGTATCACCTTCAAGTTCAGGATCACAAGCAATAAAGGTTTGCATCTCGATTTAGAAATAATTTTGTTAATGCACGTAGATCTAGACTGCATATTTATGCGTGCAATCTCAATGGGAAGGATTTTAGCACACAAACTCGAGTGGTGCGCGATCAGACACCCTATTAAGACTAGGTCTCGATAGCGTAAACAAACTTGATTACGTATTCTATGACCCTTTGGAAATATGGAGATAAACTTGCTCTTTCATATGACACCTAATTTCTTTAGTATCACCTTCAAGTTCAGGATCACAAGCATTACAGATTTGCATCTCGATTTGGAAATAATTTTGTTAATGCACGTAGATCTAGACTGCATATATATGCGTGCAATCTCAATGGAAAGGATTTTAGCACACAAACTCGAGTGGTGCACGATCAGACACCCTAGACTAGGTCTCGATAGCGTAAACAAACTTGATTACCATGATTGGTAAGTCGCACATGTATTCTATGACCCTTTTGGGTATATAAAAGTAAAAATGACTGCTTTAATTTTCAAGACATAGTTGTTTTTATACGCTCTCGGGGAGGTTACAATCGAGCTATTGCGCGCCCTCGGAAAGCCTCGGGCAATAGCTCGATTGTACCCTCCCCTTGAGCGTATAAAAACAAATATGTCTCTCAAAGCAGTCATTATTACTATAATAATGGGAAGAAAAAAAGAATATCAATAATCTTGAAATCAAGGTGGTCTTTTACCAATAAGTTGTGATATGTTCACACTTCAGTGAAGGCAACACAAAATTGAATTGTCTATAATTGTTGTTGTATTATAGCTACCCAGCTAGCAATGCGACATCGGGCCAAGGTCGGGCCAATGTGTCTCGAGACATCGGGCTAATATACAATTATGAGGAACAGGCCAATCACATCGAAAATAATATCGCTAGTGACATTTGTTTGTCTCGCAATGTATGGTCAACAAGGGATCTAAAAGATCACGACTTTTCGTGCGCCACTGCAACACTTCGTCAGGTAATAAAATATATTGTAAGCAAACATGTTTTATACTCTACGGGTGGACCGGCGGTCAAATAATTCGAACAATAATTAGAACAATAACGGACAAGGCCTATTGGCCGAAGCACACGGGTGATCAAGCAATCAATTTATAGGCCTTGTCCGTTATTGTTTGAATTATTGTTCGAATTATTTGACCGCCGGTCCACCCGATGCAGAGTTTCCTTATCTGTCAAGAGACTATTCGGATTACAACAAGTCGTAACACATGTTAATTCGCGCATTATACCAAGATAAAATGAGATTCAAATTTGTACATTTTTTTCATTTTACTCTGTTACATGTTGATCTAGGTCACTGTGTTCTGCTTAAAGTTATGGTCACATCACCTAAAAGTAGCCTGCTCGGCGGCCGGGCGGCGAGTTTTGAGCCAATTTCGCCCAGGCACCGAGCGGCGGCCGGATTATTGATTTGTAAAAATTCAAAAATATTCATTTTTAAAAATTGAGAGAACTTTATTTTTTTTGGTCACATTATTTGCCATGTTAAGATATATTAGTGATGTAAATGTCATGTCTAGATTATATTCAATTACAAAGTTATTGCAGATTGACATTTTTCAAGGCCATTTTCACTATTTACAATATTGGACACGTAATTACGTAATGAAGATTACCTCACATCGAGTTTACGTCCACTTATCGTATGTAGGGCAACTCATGCACTAACTAACGGTCTCCATTAGAAGTCTGTACGACATTCAGTCGTTGTGATATAGTGGTCGACAGACATGCATTAAAAAATGGCACCTGGAAGGTCATCTGACCCCCTATTCGAGAAAATCTCGACGTTATGTTCTAGACATTGACTTGACACATCATGTTATGAAATTTCATTGATTTAGCTCTTTCCATGATTGAGATATTTCCCGAACAAATTGACATGAGAGAATAACAAGAAATAAACTAGATTTGTAATACTTGTTTGGAACAAGTATAAGTGGGCTGGTCCAACTAAAGTTTGAGACAAAATAAAGGGCACATTTGAGAAAGCTTTTTGTCTCAGCTACAACATACTCAAAGTTTAGCGTAAACGAAGCTAAAAACGGCGTAGATATTACTCGCGAAAGACGGGAATGTAGAATCGAGTTTTGAGAAAAAGTCATGTCCAATAGAGAATACACGTAAAATGTAAAAAAATTGACATGCCTCCTTTAATCGCAAAAATACGCCATGATGCCTTTGTCAAAATGAAAATAAAAGCAACTGCATTTGTAGTAAATTGTCTCAGCTAGAACATATCAAAATTTGGAAGAAATCGAACAATATTTACAGAGATACAATTATGCTGACGTCATAATATGCAGATTGGAATTTTGAGTTCGGAGGCCATTATGATGACGTCATGAGTTAATTGACGGTCAAAAGAGACATACAACAATATCTCTGAATCATACTCTATTAAAATATGAAAAAAAAATGGGGTCACCTTGCATCCTAAAGAGCTACAATGGATTTTGTATAGGCATGTTTTTGCCCATATATGCTATGTACTACAAGAGCTCGCGCGCACTGAAATTTATGTTAAACGGTTGATTATTCCGTTATTAATAGTCATAAAGACACAAACATGGTATCAATTTGTTTGTAAAAATATGTGGAATATTATGAAAGAAAAAAAAATGGCGATTCTATGTTGTGTAATAGATTTACGCGCGAAAACGCGCGCGCATGCGCGTGTGCGCGATTTTTTTATAAAATGCTTAGAATGGCCTAAAACGTATGCAAAATGATTTTGAGCTTTGAAAAATTTGCGCGCGCATTGACGCGCGTTATTTGACCTGAAATTGACCGGACAGATATTGACCTTGGTCATGATAAATATGAATGAGAAATGGTTTTGGTTATGAAGATATGATCATGAGTTGATTTTCGTAAACATTTTACAAAATGGCGCCTAGATGACGTCATCAGTGAAGGTCAATGTTGAAAACGTTATTGTGCTTTGTACATATGCCTATACATATGTGTGCCAAATTTCAAGGCATTTGATGGAGCCATTTCCAAGTTATCTTGCCAACAAAAAAGTGGTTAGAAATAAGAAAAATATATAATAAATAAATAAATAAAGGCAATTCTAACGAAATTATAAGGTGATCTGTACGATATACAGCCCACCTGATAAAAAAGAAGATAGAAGAAACTTGACGAAATTAAGAAGTGATCCGTTGGATCGCTACTCGACGGATCACCTAATGATACGCCTTTTGTATTGTCAATATTTTTAACAAACTCTTTAAATTGATATGCTTTATAATGCATGGAATTATTACCTATCATGCAAGAATAAGCATAGCAAATATGCTCAGAACATGTAAACATGCAGCTGCGGAATACCCATTATTTGTAAGATTTAACTTTGATATTTTATGAATTTTCTATGACACTGTTTGTTATGTATGTGTAGTATCAAAGAAGCGATGCTCAAAAAAAGAAATACGTTGCACAGTTTTGTATCTTAAAATACTCACAACTTGTAAATTTGCTGTATTATACTGAGTTTATTGTATGATTCAAGTTTTTGAAATTAAAAATGTGCAATGAGGCATGTTGATACATATGTATCCAACAAGAAGTATGCTCATAATCATGGGCGTCAATCCTTACGTAATACATATTGAATAGATCATCCCCCTGAACAATAGGTATTACGTAAGGATTGACGCCCATGCTCATAATATATACATGGCAGTATGATGGCAGGTATTTGTAAGATTCAACACTATTGATTTCAGAAAACGTTGCAATAAAACATGTAAACCTTTTATATGTAATTTTTGAAAGGCAAATGCAAAAATATTAAATGAGTTGCTGACTTCTGTCATCTAACACACTCATAACATGTAATTAGCTGCATAATACTATTTTTGGGCAACTTTCTATTTTTTTTTTTCAGTCTACTATGAGATCTGTTGATATGTGTATCCAACAAGTATCTTCAATGTAATGATTAATACAACATACATGAGCTGCAAAGTCTTTTTATTTGTTACAAAATCATTCATATTACAAGTAGGCCTATGTTCACAACATAAACCAAGTATTTTAAAGATTCAAATGTGTTGTTTATATCAGTTTGCTACGAGATATCTAAATATGTGTTTGTAGTTTGTTAGAACCGATGTATACAAATTAGACAAGTTGCAGTATTGTTAGCTACCACACTAACAGCATGTAAATAGTTGCATAATACTAATCTTTTGCAACATTCGACTTTTTCAATTGTTTAATTTTGTTATGAAATATGTTGATGTATCCAAGAAGTATATATTTTATGTTAGATTTAATAATATAACAATTAAATAGGGCGAAGTTTCATAATATATCAAGAAAGTATTTATATTACGAATACGCTCATGATGGGTACATATCAGCATAATATCCAGTATGTGTACATTTTAATATTGCCGATCTTATCATTTGCTTTGGGAAAAAATATTCTTTGATATGCAGTTTATTGGAACAGATAAAGTAATTAAAATAAGTGTAAGCTATACAGTTTTTCATCGCTCACAATCATCACATGTCCATTGTACTGATTCCTTGTAATATTTAAATGGTTGATTTTTTGTTTTTCTTTGAGACCTGCTGATGCATACATGATCTAATCAAAAGAGTATGGGAACAAATAATGAAACAGTGCTGCAAGGTCATGAGGGTGATGATTACAATGATGATGACCGCTTACAATGTGTTTTATAGCCATGGTAAATTATCAACATGTATCACGAAATAAATCACATGACAAGTACGCCATGAAATGTAAATAGCAGCGTAATTCACAATATATGTAAGATTTCATTTTTATGATAGTTAATTATTAAATGACATATGTATATCTTTGTTGTGTTGGATGATGTAAGAGATACTATAACAAAACACAAATGTTGTAGCTTATTTCCCAACTCACTTACTGACAAAGGGAAGATCAAGGCATCATATGGTATTCCATTCCACATACACCTACCCGCAATCACTAATTTCCTTTGCCAGTTGAAATATTATCGTTGTTTTGCGTTTTTCTTTTCAAGTGTTTCTTTTTTTTACGGGGGAGGGATATTCTTCTTTTATTCTATGGAATGTACAATATCATGTGTATTGTTGCACGAGTTTGTCTTTTTTTTTCTGTGTTTGCTATTTTTGGTGTGTTGTAGATGAATAACAATTAAAATGCTATACAATGAAAAAAGTTAAACCATTCATATTACGCAGTAATGAAAACAGTTGTAGCCAGCGCTCAAAATACACGGGAGCGATGGGCGATTCGCCCCCGTGAGCTCCATAATCGCCCCCGTCAGGTCGCCCACGGGGGCGATTGCAAAATTAAAAATCGCCCCCTTGGAATTATAAAATAAAGATTATCTTTTCTTATATAACTTAAACACAAAATTGAGTATCAATTTTCAAAACTTAAACTAATGAAATGGAACTTAATGCCTGGATTACATTTGCCCCGGGCGCCGTACGATAAATTAGTCTACGATTTTTCGTAGACATCGTAGGAGGCTACGGGCTTCGATGTTTGTGTTTACATTATCTACGAGCATCGTGCCATTTATTGTATTGGCCCTCGGAGCAGGCCGGGGCAAATCCGTACAGAGGCTGCTCGGAGATTGTACGGAAATCTTGCAATTTGAATGCAGTAGCCGTGCAGTTTCCGCAGCCTCCGCACGGAAATCGTACGGAGCCCGTGCAGCTTCTGTGCAAAGGTTGCGCGGAGAAGGCGCGGGATGACTGCTTAATATCACGGATACTGCACGGGCAGCGAGCAGCAACCTTGCGATAGCTGTGCAATGGCCGTGCGAATGCCCCACGAGTCTACAATCTCTGTACGATTTGTTTTGCCCCCATGTTCACCGAAAAATCGTACGTTTGCTGCACATTCAGTGCGAGGCCTCCGGGCGATGCCCGTGCGGGGATTGTGCAATGCCACCTACGACATGTATACGGGCTACGGGCTTACGATTTTTTTTCAAATTTGTTTAACTTCTCGCGAAACAAAATTGTAAAGGCTGCGGAGCCCGTGAATCCGTACGAAAATCTCACGGCCGCCTCCTGCCTCCGCATAGAGGCCGCACGGAAAAGGGGATACGGGCAGAATACGGGCTCCGTAGACTAATCGCAGGCCAAATGTAATCCAGGCATTAGATGGCGCTTTCTCTCACATCTCTATGAGTATACAAACAACGGAAGCTCGCAGTGCAGCTAATGCGGCCGTCAGCAGTGGCTATACTGCGCCGGTTGTACCGGTGTGCACGCTGACGCCCAATATCTGCTGGAGCTGAAGACGATCGCGCAAGGACTGAAACATGGAGAAGTTTTTCGTTGTGAAAAGTGTGAATCCTCTGAAATCTGGTTGTTCTAAAAGACCAGCAAATAATGTAACTCGACCAATAAAGCAATATTGAGAAGAAGATCAGCAAAGATGTTGCAGGGGCGGATCTATGCGGTTTAGGGGGTTTAACCCCCCGATCCCCCTTAGGCTGCCAAGAGAAAATGTGAGGTGCATAGAAAAATGCTATCATATGTCCAGACCTACACAGTCAGTAGATGCCAGGAAAACATCACTAACGGGGGTTCAAAATAGCACCAAAAAATCGCCCCGCCGCTTAGCGGCTCCTGGACGATGCTCCGCTGTTAGTAGATGCCAGGAAAACATCACTTACGAGGGTTCAAAATAGCAACAACAAAAATCGCCTCGCCGCTATGCGGCTCTTGAATGATGCTCCACATCGTATTTGGGTAACCCCCCCCCCCCCACCCTTAGCAAAAAGCTAGATCCGCCCCTGTGTTTTGGAAGTATATGGTAAAGACTAAAAGTAAAGCAAGAATGTAAATAAGGTTGCTCCGAATAATGAGGAGGACAATATGTGCAGAACAGGGAAAAGTGAAAGAATGTCATCACGGGCAGGCGCGGATCCAGGATTTCTTAGGGGGGGGGGCCAAATTTGAAATTAAGCGAGCCAAATATTGGTACGTAATGGTGACCCAGCATTGACGTTATGGGGGGGAGGGGGTGCAGGAAGGGGCGATTTTCCCACTCCCTCCTCCGCAAAGCGCCGAAGCTTTGACGTTTCGTTAAATCATTAGTGAAAGAAGGCGATTCGTTGCCCGTTATCGAAAATAATCCACGTCTGAATTCAGTTTACCCCCCCCCCCTCTTGCACGAAGCGCGGAAGCTTTGACGTTTCATTAAAGTATTAGAGAAAGAAGACGGTTCGTATTACCGTTCTCGAAAATAATCCTCGACTGAATTCAGTTTCCCCCCCTCCCGCGCAAAGTGCGGAAGCTTTGACGTTCCATTAAATTATTAGAGAAATAAGACGTTTCGTTGTACCGTTCTCGAAAATAATCCTCGTCTGAATTCATTTCCTCCCCCCCCCCCGTCCGCGCAAAGCGCGGAAGCTTTGACGTTTCATTAAATCATTAGAGAAAGAAGAAGATTCGTTGTACCATTCTCGACTCTTAATCCTTGTCTGAATTCGGTCCCCCCCCCCTCCCGCGCAAAGCGCGAAAGCTTTGACGTTTCATTAAAATTATTAAAGAAAGAAGACGATTCGCTGTACCGTTCTCGACTCGGCTCAAGGGTTTTAGGCACTAAATTGCGGTTAATACCTTATTTTGTTGTGACACTGGCAGTTAACTATTTTTTCTTTCTTGCTCTCTTTCTTTCCATTTCTCTTTATATACTATTTTAAAAAAAGTGGAGGGGGGGGAGGGACCTCGAGGCTCCCGATCCCCGCCGTTCCGCGGGCCCTGACTTGTAGGCCCCTAGGCATCTCAAGAAGCATATTTCTTGCCTGGCTGTAAATTTAGGAATTTGTCATTTTACAATAACGCATAAAAAAGTATAATTTACTAAAAAATCTCGGAAAATTATGTCATTTCAGCATTATGTGTAAACCACCGTCATGGAATTAGAAATAAAACACGTTTGAATTTTATTTCCCCCGAGCCCCCTCCCCAATCAGTACGCCAGTGCCCCCCCCCCCCCCTGATTTACACTTTGTTGGCAACTGATCTCCCCTACCTTTTTTTCTTTCTCTTTTTTTTTCTTTCCCTTTCTCTCCTCTTTCCCTTTCCCTTCCCTTCCTTCTCTCTCTTTTAGGTTTGCGGGGGGAGGCAAGGTCCTTTCGGCCCCTACCCTTCTCCACACGTTGCTGGCGGGATTAACCACAACTGATCTATCTCCCCTTCTTTTCACCCTTTTTTTTTCTTCTTCCTCTTGTTTGGTCCCTTTTAGCTCTCTTTTTTTCCTTTTCCTTCATTCTCTCTTTTTTTTTTAGCGGGGGCGGGGTGAGGCAAAGGCCTTTTACCCCACCCCCATCCGCAACTTGTTGGCGGGAAAATTGCAACTGATATCCCCCTTCTTTTCTTTACTTCTTCCTCAATTTTCCTTCCCTTTATCTTCTCTTTTCCTTTTTTCTTTCCATTTCCTTCCTTCCTTCTCTCTTATTTTGTTTTATTGGGGGGAGGCAAGGTCCTTTCGCCCCCCCCCCCCTCCCCGATCTCCTTCTTCCCCCTTTTCTTTTCTTCTTCCTCTTCTTTCTTTCCTTTTCTCTCCTCTTTCCCTTTCCCTTTTTTCCTTCTCTCTCTCTCTCTCTCTCTCTTTTGCGGAAAGGGGGGGGGGGCAAGGCCCGCTCACCCCGCTGGATCCGCGCCTGCATCTACCTTATATCTACTAACGTTAGACCCTAATAATGGGATCTAGAAGATTGATTGACCTGGTCTCAGTGACGAGTAAACTTTTTTTTTTCTCAATTACTTGGTCTAACCATGAAAACCGTCTAATTTTATTTTAGATTTTCAAACAGTAACAGTTACGACCTAAATTAGGCCTAAGGCCAAGGGCTGTACCCTACATTTAAATAACAAATTAACGTTAACGTTAGACTTAACTTAAACTGTTGTTTCTCTGTGATACAAGTGGGAAAGGAACACTTTTTTTTCAACAACAAAAATAATAATCTTTCCCCTTTTTTTTCTTCCTTCTTTTTTCCCAGGGGGGTGGGGCCAGCCCCCCGCCCCCCCCCCCCCCCCTGGATCCGCCACTGATCACGGGGGTAAAAGTATACAGCTATGTAACAAGTAAATTTCTAAGAGGGAAAATGCCGACTTAAATAAATGATAATGATAAAATACCAAGGAATTTATGAGTTTCATGGGTACCAATCCAATGGAAATTTGTATTAAAATAAGAGCCCCCGTCAGCACTAAAAGAGCCCCCGTGAGAAGGTTCACGGGGGCTCTTTTTTGGGGGAAGAGCCCCCGTGGACAAAAATGTAATTTGAGCCCTGGTTGTAGCACATACATGTAGTATCAAAGAATGACGTTATAATTCAGATTCAGATTCAGATTCAGATTAATTTTATTGGACCATTTGGAAATTCAGTTGTTGGCATTACATAAGCACATGAACAATATACAATAGAAAATAATATACACAAATAGATAATACACAGTAGCAAATGTACAATTACATATTCGTATGGAAACACGGATATAAATCGTTTTTACATAGTGGAATGATATAAGAAAATAGAATAAATAAATGGACTTCCAACACTATTGAAAATGTACGATTGCGTAGAATTGGGAAATAGTATTGTTATTATCTTTCATTATTATTATTTTTATCATTATTATCATCATCATTATTATCATTATCATAATTACTATTGTTACTATTATTATTATTATTATCATCATGATTATCACCAGTATTTATTACATGTATCATTTTTTTGTCACGGTTTAATAGCTGAATGCTTTCTTCTTTTTTCCTTCATAAATTAAACGGTATATAACTAAAATTTGGAATAACATATGATATCATGGCTATGTTGTCAAGGTTGCTGGTTTCAAGCAATGTTTTGCTCACTAATGGTGAAGTGATCATAGCAGCACCAACCACTGAACTTGCATTGATCCGCCAGGAAGCCTGAATGATTTCCCCTTGAACAAAATACGCAGGCTCTGACTGTTGTTTATTATCAGTAACCTAAACGACGAGTGAATATGACATTAGTAATTCGGTACTGTATTGCGAGTACTACTGGAAACCGTGGAAATCCATGGAAAGCTTGCTAGAAGATGATTATAACAAAGGCAATGTGTGAATGTATGCCTTGTCAGTTAATTTTTGGAATATTTGATACGACATTAATCAATTTGACATTACTAAATTAGGGGGTAAAATAGCAGCTGAATATATATTAAACCGTTGCGCCATTATGTTGTCAACGGAGTCTGCGTATTTGTGTTTGTGTGGGCGTGTGTGTGTGTGTGTGTGCGTGTGTGTGGGTGTGTGTGGGTGTGTGTGTGTGTGTGTGTGTGTGTGTGGGGTGTGTGGGGTCGCTCTATCTATATACATATATATATACATGTATATATGTATATATATATATATATCAAGAGAGATTTATATCTTTTAAAAGGCCTTCTTTGAGAAATAAAACGTATAAACGTTATAAGAAAACGACATTGTCCTCTTAATGAGAAATAACTAACTAACTAACAAACTGTTTCACTCAAAATATCCGTCTATTGAGGCTTTTAGTAATATATATAGATCTATGAATACACGTATAAATAAATTTACTCAATGATTTTCCTACATGTTGAGACATTATAATTCTCCAGGTTCAGCTCCCCCCCCCCTCCATCTCTCCGTCTCTCTCTCTCTCTCTATCTCTCTCCCTCTTACTTCGTATCTCTCTCTCTCTCTCTGTCTCCATCATATCTCTTTATATATCTCTCTCACTCTCTTCCCCTCTCTATCATTCTTGGTATCTCTGTGTCTCGCTTTCACTCTCCCCGGCTTTTTCCATCTCAGTTTCATTTTCGCCTTGTTTCTGCTCCTCTATTTAAAGGATCTTTGTTACAAGAAATGAGCCTGAGACAATAAGTCAAATAGAAGGGGGAATGATGAGGAGGGGAGGGAAAACAGACATTGAGAGAGACACAGGGATGTTGGGCAGTGAAAAAGAATGAGAATGGGTGAGACATAAAATATTTAAATTAAGGGAGCAATAATCAAGAAATATTGTGAGAGGATAGGGTTTGCTAGGGGATAGGGTGAGATACAAAGAGGCAACTTAAACGAGGGAAAGAAAAAGAAGCGATACAGTCATGTAGAACAATAGGAAGAGGTAGAAAGTTGATCACAAAGAGAGTGAACAAATAGGAAAGGACAAATGAGGACAGAGAAGGAGAAAGGGTGAGGGGAGGAGACATATAGAACGAGGACACCTAAGAAAAACCATTAGGAAAAAGGCTTTACTAGTTTCATAATAATCATTACAAAGAGACACAACTTTAACGTAAAATGTTAGAAAAACAGACTCTGGTGATTTGGTGAGGTGCTTCGTTTAATGTTTCGAGTATTACACGTGATAATAATTTGTTCTTATATGACTTTTAACAATAAGCTTACTACACTAATAAATTAATTTCTTGATTTATCACTAAATAATTAATGTTGAAGAGGTGTAGTCTACACACTAAGAAAAAATGGTGCAAGTATGCACCTTTAGGGGTGCAAACCGATGCAACAATAGCAGCACCTTTAGGGGTTAAATCCTGCACCCTTTAAAAGGGTGCCAGATTGAACCTTTTAGGGGAAATAGTACCCTTTATGTTTCATTCCTGCACCTTTAGGGGTGCAAACCGATGCAACACTAGCAGCACCTTTATGGGTTCAATCATGCACCCTTTAAGAGGGTGCCAGATTGCACCTTTTAGGAGACATGTTAGTACCCTTAATGGTTCAATCCTGCTCCATTAGGGGTGCAAACCGATGCAATAGCAGCACCTTTAGTGGTTCAATCCTGCACCCTTTAAAAGGTGCAATCCTGCACCCATCATCGAAGAATACTGGTAAAAATTTGCTCGTACACAAATACATATTAAACATGC